>CM076577.1:1299591794-1299653705 GCA_034641835.2 Pinus albicaulis
AATTAATTGTAATTTTTCTCATTGGCCTTGATGCCATCCTGTACAGCTCCATTCTTATTTTAATACCCAAGAGGTGATTTTTGAAATACTTTCATATCTAGTTTTCATATCTGGATTTCACATTTCAAGTTGACAATATAACAGATAAGTTGACAATTTTTTCAAATGCAAATCTAGATAAAAGCATGGCTGTCTTTGTCAATGATTTTTGGAATACCTCTTATCGTCTAAATTATTAAAATATGAGTTCTGATTTGTTGCATTGTTTGTCAAACCACCTTTTTTGTTGCAGTATTTGTAAAAACCAAAGTTTGATAATATAAGTTTATTAATGTCCAGCAAATGATCAAAGGAGTATGTCAATGGGAAGACCAAGGGTTAGCTCAACTGGTTTTTTTTCATGTTGTTGGGCATCTGCCTAGTTCAACCCTCCTGGTTAGGCACACTAGTCTATGACTTTAGCGAACAGGGTTACTAGGGATGCCATCCACAAACATGAGGAAGCATCTCTTGGGTTTCCCCACAAGGTTTTCCTTGGGGAAAATGTTAGGTCAATGGGATTATAAGAGTACATCACTAGCCAAAATACAATGTGGAAGTGTGGAAGTGTGGACTATAAAGATGCTAAAAATCATATCAAAACAGATTTTTAATTGTGCTAGAAGCAGAACAACAAGAGAAGATAAGAAAGTACATGACTCGGAGTGGAGATAAAGTAATTACAAGAAAAAGATAATATGTATGATATCTGAGGACCAAAGGAACTTTAGTTTGAACTAGTCATGGTATGCTAGTGCTGACAGGTGAGGACGAGCAATTAGATCAAGGGGGGTCTCCCTGCTAGAGTCCTCAATGACCGCAAAATTTTTTTTGGACTAGTGGATGATGTCCTTTGGAGTGTGTCTGGGACTGATAGGGCTCTACAGTATGATCCTTGTGGGAAGCCCAAATTTGAGCAAGCTCTCCTAACATCCAGGCATGGAAAAATTCTCCTGATGGATGGTTGGCTGTGTGGATTTGGGGGCACCCAGCTCCAAGGCCTTGTCGAGTTGTCTACTAAATTGTCTTGTTGGTAAAATGGTGTGCACGTGTGGCCTGGAACAACAACTCCATAAGGACCTTGTGAGGTAAGTGACTAGTCCACTCCTTTCCCATATGGGAAGGGGATATTGAGAAATATATGCACAGATCGACAAAATAATTGTATTAGCGCTGAGAACTCTATTATCACAGTGGTTTGTGAAGCTTTCCAATGAATGAACAAAATGTATTTCATTCTGAAAGTACCCTATAATATATTCTACTATCCTATTATCAACTATATAATTTAGTTTAACTAATTATATAAATGGATGCAAATTAATGCTTATTTAGAGTCTTGTTGATCAAAATAATAGTTTATTGCACCTATATTTTATAGTATTATAGTATTTTGGTATTAAAAATAATATCTTCTAAAATTTGGGTTTCGAAAATTGTTGATAACTTCTTGACTGAAGTGCTTGAGTCTCTCCAAGGAGATGCAATGAGTCACAAATCAATCAAAGTAAGGCAGCAAGCTTCACATTAACAAATCAGCCATATCTTCATCTTCTACTAGCTTCTTAACAACTCTCCAGATCTGCGTCCTATCTCTCCAGATCTGCGTCCTCCAAGGCTAGATCTGTTGGATCTGCGTCCTATCTCTCTGTCTGCGTCCTCAAGGCTAGATGCGCTGCTATCTCTCAGTCTGCGTCCTACCTCTCAGTCTGTCCTCCAAAACTAGATGTGGATCTGCGTCCTATCTCTCGTCTGCGTCCTCCAAGGCCAGATCTGCTTGCTATCTCTCCAGATCGTCCCTATCTCTCTCCAGAGATCTGCGTCCTCAGAGGCTAGATTTGCTTGTAATCTCTCCAGTTACTTGCTTTATCTCAGAAGAGGTATCCTCCTGCCAAATCTCCTGAAACTCTGCAATTTACCATGGCGAAGGATGATGCCCGAGGAAAATAACCTTACTAGGGCGGGCACTCGAAGTCCCCGAAGCTAAGGGTGAAACCAGAAATAACCTTACCAGGGCAGGCACTCGAAGTCCCCCGAGGCTAAGGGTGAGATCTCCGACCGGAGACACTCGTGCACTAAACAGTGCTGCAGACCGACTAAACAACCGGCGTGCTGAAGCAGACAAAGTCTAGCTATCAATAAGAATATCAAATCATCAATGATCCAAATGAGGTGAGAACCTCTCCTTTTATAATGCCAAACTCCCTCCAAAACCTTGTTGCATCCTTCACTCTCCTTGGCACTGCTGGGTTGCATTCAGATGAGTACCTTGGCGACTCTGGTTACCCTGCAGTTGTTGGTTCTGGTTGCCTGTACTCTTATTATTTTTCTTTGAATTGAGGGGATTAGTTGTGCTCTGTTGAGAATAACTTGAACTTGAGGAGGAGGTGGATGTTGCGAAAGAGGTTGAGAAGGCGTGGGAGGTAATGGAGCTAATGTCGGAGGGATTGTAGTGTCAGGTTGTGCATAAGGATAAAAATGAGTTGGGGAAATATTCTGGTAAACATGTTGAGAAACAGTTGTCCTTGACATCAGTTGATGCGGTTGGGAAAATGCATAATACGTACTTTGACTGGGATACGGGTTGCCTGGAGGGGGATAAGTATTGGAGGAAGTGGTCCCCCCATGAGGGTAACCATAACTCATGTGAGGATGAGCATATGGCGATGGGTGTGAAAGGGATCCAACGATACCGTTGGTGACATGAGATGCCCCCGATGTAGTGGCACCACCAAGTCTAGGAAGATTTGGTAAAAAAATATATAAACATAACCTGATTGGCCATAGATCAAGTCATATTTTAAATAAATTTGGAGAGCTTCTTCCTCGGTCTGAGGAAAATGAGATGTGGCATATTTACTTATGGGGGCTAAGAGCATTCTAAGAGACTAATCCATATAGACATGATCATAAAATTTAGGATCTCTACACATGATCCTTCTTCTACGCCATTCTTGGACTTTCTTTCGTATAGTGAAAGAAATTTTATTATGGTAAAATTCGTCTTACATGGTGTACTTTGATCCACCTAGTTAGAAATGTTAGGTGTGTTGGAAATACTGAGAGGGGGGTGAATCAATATTTCTTTCAATTAGAGCGTTAGTTAATCTTCAATTATTATCAGTGTTTGTACAATGATAGCAGTCAACAAAAGGAACACAAATGCACACATTTTTTAGGGTGGAAACCCTCTCCGGGACAAAAACCACCTGAATGCTTTTCTAATAATTCTCTAATATTCAACTCCAATTGAAAATAAAGCTCCAACTTCCTAGAATCTAGAAAAGCATTCTTCTCTAGCTCCCACTGGATGGACGGTCCAATGCTCGAGGTTCTTCAGTAGTCAACTGAACGGATGCCCCAACACCCAATGAGCTACAACATACCCTAGCACCACCCTACCATGTTGAATTTTTCACAGGCTTGAACCTATTGGTGACTTCATGCACCAGCTTAGCACCACCCTACCACCCTATAGAAAAATAAAAGAAGAATGGACTCTCGTACCAGGGAAAATGGTCCAGTTTAAAATGATATATAATAATGTAGAAGAAGAATACACACTAGACCATAACCCCAAATATGACACAACCACCTAATAATGATCCTAGACCTCCCGACATTGCCTCTTCAACTCTTGGCAGATAGACACTTGTACAATTTTTACAATGATGTATTTACAATGACTTAGTATAGTGATACCTTTACAGTGATTGTATGCAGTGCTGCCCACTTGAAGTCTTCATGTGATGAAATTCTTGCTACTATTCTGCACCTTGATTGCTGCTCTTGTCATGCTACCCTCTGTTGCACCTTTCTTTTCTTTGCTGCCCTAGAAAGTCTGGATTTTTGCAGCCCTTGACAACACATGATCTAGCTTTTTCTTTCCTTCTAAGAGCTAGATATTGAATCTGATGTATCTCTATTATTTCAGATCCCCAATTTGTGATTTTTAGTTTTGTAGTAGTCCTATGAGTCTTCTTTCCAATGCCACAGATCTGACCCAATTTGGATTCTTCAAGAGAGAGTTATGCCCAATCTGTCACAATGACCTAATTATGGACTGGTTCAGTAAAGCGAACTTGTACGGTGTGTCACGTATCATTGTTTCTTCATTAGGATCTAAAATTGATACAAAAAAAATACAATCTATGCACTATCTATCACGTTTTAGAGAATTCCAATCCGATACTCAGAGAGAGAGAGAGTTATGATGATTTTTCCAATGTCACTTCTTTGAGATGAAGTTCAAGAGCCTGCAAAAACATTGATTTCAGCAGATAATATCTTCGAAAAATATTGTGCACCTTGATCTAAAATTTGTACAAGAACTTCCTCAGGATTTTGGCTTCACCTCATAAAAATTCCATCTTCTGAACCTTCGTATAAATCCACGATTACCTTTTTCAGGTAGCGAAATCCCTACATAAGGAGGATATGAGGATCACAATTATATAAATGATTAGGTTGAGAGGGGCTTCAACAAGAGAACGTGGGAGGGATTTTAGGAGTTTAAAAATTATTAATTATTGAATTTTCATTGACCCATGCCACAACCCCATGGGATTTTATCCCACTAACTGGGGTTACAAACTTCAAACATGAATATCTCTCAAACCATGAAGAATTACATGGCATGCCATATATCAATAGAAACATCTCGATAAGTAGGAGCCATCAAAAATATTCTTGACCTAGAATATAGTAACTTTTTAGGTCAAAATTACCATTCAAGATCAAGGTATTCCATGGTGCTTCTTGGGTTGACATCAATGACAACCACTGATCAAAAATCTCCCCCTTTGACATTGATGGCAACACAAGTACTCCCCCTGCGATCATGACACTTCTTCCTATAACAATCTCTCCCCCTTTGACATCAATGGAAAATCGTAACTCCCCCTGACACACAACCATATTTCGGACCTGTACACACTTCCACTGTCCATTTATATTCTGAATAAGGAAAATATAATGAGAACTTGGGAGAATCCCAAGCTTCTAGTGAAGATATTTCAATGCTTCACGAGTACTCTTACTATCATCAACGCTTCCTGCCCAATCTGCATCTTTAAAGGCTTGAATAATGATATTGTTACCCTTTGGATACCACAAACCATATTCTGTTGTTCCCTTTAGATATAGAAGAATTCTTTTGATGGAAATAATATGTGATTCTTTTGGTGCTGCTTGGAATCTTGCTACTTTGTAATATCCCAAATGGATATTAAACAATATTGCTCAGAAATAACGTAGTACAACAAAGTAAGAATAGGAGGCCAATATGGAGGCTCAATATGTACATTTACATCAGCAAATCAGAGTTACATTGAAGCCCATGTTTTATAGAATAGAAAATAGAAGACTTTACATGAAGAAATACTCAAAAATGAGGTGCTGCAACCATATATTTGACTGAACAAGCTTGACAAAGTTATTTTTATTGGTTGAAACAGTAGTATATTACACTTTAGATCTAGAGAAGATCTGTGTAAAAAAAATTATATCTATATCAGATCTGTACACTAGATAGGCTCCTCTTCAAATGCCCCTTGGGGTTTTCAGCAAAAAGGGAAGTACATGGAGTAGATCTGAGATCTTATGCAGCAGATCTGCAGAATGATTTAGAAATTCTGAAGAAAATACAATAGTATTCATATTAGATCTGAATATGACATGGACCAAATCTGAAATCCATGGATCACCACAGTGAAGGGAAGAACCCCAACACTAGAGATCTCTCCTCCAAGAGTGTGCCAAAACACCTTGCAACTGTACACTTGAAAATAATGCAGTACTGTAAGGAAAACTACGCTGTAGGATCTATAACATATGTGGCCTCAATCCAAGATCTAAAATGAGTGCTCCAATCATCCAATAGTCTCTTGCCAGGGGGGTAGAGGACTTTCCCACTGAAAATAGGCACTAGAATGGCCTAGATCTAAGTAGATCTAGCCTCCACTTGCTGCATCTTACAAAGACAACCAAACCCTCAATAGGATCTGTGTTGTAGTTGGATGAAGAGCTTGGCCAAATGCTTGATAGTGGACAAGAAATGCAAGACTCCTCCAGGAGTTACTCAAGGAAGGAGGTGGGATTCCCGATCAGGAACACCCAGTGCTAAACAACACTATTCTTTGCTAAACAACCAAGAGAATAAGAGAATTCTAAATAGACAAAATCTTCAGAAATCTGATAATCATCAACAAGTTACCTTCTCATGTTGTCCTCCTCTTCCTTTTATAAGATTGAGAGCTTGCAAAACCTTAAACCATCTTAATGAAATAGCTCTTTTCACATGAGCCTCCTCCAACTAAAAATACGATGTGCCTTCATGAAGATCACTCCTTCTAGACAGCGTTTTTGATTTGTTCATGGTTGACCCAGTCAAAAGATTCAGTCCCTTTCACACATAAGGGTGTTTTTTTAAATAGCCCAGATTTAGCTTTGTTCACATGTGGCATTGATTTATTTGCTAATTTAGGATTTTTTATAATCCTCCTTTACACATTTATTCATGGAACAATAAAGTAAAACAAAATTGAATATTTCCATTAGCTTGGGCTAATTAGGAACATTACAATCCTCCCCTCCAATATGTTTCTTGTCCTCAAGCAACTGATAAGGTGAGTGCTGCAACTCATCTCCTCCTCCATTGGTGACACCAACATGAGTTAAGCTTCCTCCATAAGCCAAGTGTTCACCAAAGCAACCATCCATGACTTGATCCTCCAAAGTTCTCATGAGATGCAAGTAGCTCATCCGATAAGGAGAAAATAGATCACATGAAACAAACATGGTTTGCCCAATGCTCTCGCTGAAATATGAGACATAAGGTACATGGGGAGTATCCATCCGATAGGACAAATGCATACCTTCCCTCCTTCCTCCACACATTACCATAAAAATTACAAGTACATCATCAATATAGGGGATCAAAACAATGTACATACAAACATAAATTTATGCATATGGAGGTGGGTCATGGTCCCACATGTGGAACGAGCATAGGGCATCTCCTGCATGCATCAGATCTAGATGTGGTAAGTGGTTCTCCCACCACTTACTTGTTTCCCATACTATCTCACAATAGCTGAGAGGGTGAGATATATTAGGTGCCTTAGGGAAGCACCCATCATGTTGTAAAATATCCCTTTTTCTCCAAGGGAGTGTCCAACTTCAGAAATTTTTGTGGTCCAATATTGGCCATGAGGCTTACAAGATACAATACTCCTCCTAGGAGTCATGGCCCGCATAAACATGGTGAAAGAATGCATAAAATCAGAGTATAAAACATGTGTAACAAGAGCATGTTCTTCACCAAAAATCCCCCTCATATCAATGGAGTGTTGTATAGATCTATCCTCTCCCTCAAAGAGAGAAAGAGAGGGTTGATTTAACTCTCTTATAGAGTCATGTTGCTGCTCCATATCCACATGGTTCATGCATCTTTGACAATGTTGATATAGTTCTTTTTCAAAGCCCTCCCAATAGTAGCTCCTCAAGATGATGTTGTTGAGCTTCATAGAATATGTGTGGCTGAAATAGAACTCTTCATAAGCCCTTTGTAGAAACTTCTCCTTGAGCTTGGAGGCTCTAGACAAGAAGATCCTACCATGGTTATAGATGACTCCATCTAGGATTGAATATCTTCCATCATGTAGCAAGTCATCTAGAATCATGCAAGTGCGAAGATCCTTGGAATATTCCACCAGCAGTTGGGATTTCCAATATGGATCTAATTTGCCCAACAATGACAGCGTTGATAATGTGTCATCTGAAATGTCTGCCATGTTTTTTCTCTCCTCCTTGACATTTCTCATGTCAAAGGTGTATGTTGGAAGGTCATGCCTCCCATTTTTCTCCTCCTTGACATCTCCTGTTATCACCCAAAAATTCTCAAAACATCATTGTGTCAACTCTGTTTTTGGTCATGGTTTCAAGTAGGTCTAAAAGTAGTTTTAAGTCTTGGTAAAGGGTAGGTCATAGTTTTATAAGTTTTAAAGGTCATATTTCAAGTTCAAATAAAGTCTTTTAGGTCCATTCCATGATCAAAGATCCATAATTTCCATTTTTGAGTCATTTCCTAAAGCTTCATGTCAAAATTTGTCAAATTAGCCAAGAAACCTTACTTTCGTATTGCAGCTAGTTCAAAAAATTTGATTTGCACTACGAAACTGCTGAAAGTCATGAAGGAAAAACTACGTTTTCTAGTTTTAGTAGTCAACTTCCAAGGGGGTTTCTAGACAATTGAAAATGAATGTTTTAAAAATGATGGAGTTTTTTCTTCCTAAAATAACTAGCTACAAAAACCTCTCTCAGTTTCTTCCAATTAATTATGAAGTGGGAGAAATTTATAACTTAACTTGTGCTATGAAACTGTTGTTACAAAATGTCCTATACATGACTGTTTAGCAGTTAACTTCAAGATCATTTTCTGGCGACATGCAAAAGTATTTTGGAATTCTAAAATATTTTTGTCTTCATCACATCCCCAGATACAATAACCTCTCTCAATTTTCTCACAAGTGTTATCAGTTGGGAGAGACAAGGCTTTCTTTGAAGCCCTATTTTCAGAAAACCGAGTTTTCATGTTTTACACATGTTTTTCAAAGACAGTTTCTGGACAGTAGGAGAGGTAGTTCAAAAACCCAAGAGAGGTTTTTACTCAAGACATAATGGCCTAAAAAAAAAAACCTTCAGTTTCTCAAACTACATCACGGATGAAGAGATATAGGCTCTGTCGCAAGACCTAATTTTCAAGAAAAAAAAAAACAAGAATAATTTGCAAATGGAAAGCTTTTTCGCCCTTTCCTTATCAATTTTTGAAGGGAAGTTTTGTGTGTTTTGACCTGAAACTTCTAGGAAATCAATGTAAAGTGAAGATTAAAACCATTATGAAGGAAAGAATCCAAAACATTGAAGGAAAATGAGTTAAAACGTTGTGCTACGAAACTGTGCGGCTTTTGTAGCGCAAGTCTGTTTTCAATATTTTGCATAATTCGAAGTTAAATATTATATAGCTGGCACAAGGAGATGATTTAAGACATATGGTTCAGTATTTGACAGTAAATGGCATCTAAACATGGTTCATAAATGGTGAGGATGTACTAAGGAGTTAAAGGAATTAAAGGCCTAAAATCAGGGAGACAGTTTCCTAGGTTTCAGGAGAACAACATCATCAACTTCATGGTAACAACAAGTTGAAGATTTTGAGATTCAACTAAAAAAATCTCAAGAAAAGCTAAAGGAACAGTGAAACCGAGTAACTGAATAGTGAAATAAAGTGATAAATTTATAAGTCAGTTTCTCATTAAGGTGAAGACAAATTTTGATGAAGATCATGTTTTTGAGGTCAAGTTACTATGTTTTTGAGATATTAACAACCCTCATAAGGTTTAAACATCTCCAAGTTATAAATTTTGAAGACTGTTTTGAGAAAATTGCTTGCACAGTAGTTTCATAGTGCAAATAGTGCAAATCTGCTGAAATGCACTATGAAACTGTTGAAGCAGTCTTTTTGCACAATTTCATAAAAATTTTGGGATAACTCTGATGAATTTGGCTTTGAAATTGCTAGTGGAAGTGTGGATATAGCATGAGAAGGCTCCCTTGAAGAAAACACATAAAAAATGATTGAAAAGGGAAGTTTAACACCTAGCTACAAAAAGCGCTACGAAAACAAGCTACTTTCGTAGCGCAGGCTTATCCTTTACCTTTTTGCATCATTTCAGATTTGGTTTTCTGCACAGATGGAAGACTAAAGAATTATGGGAATATTTGGCAAACATGACACATGAAAACCTAATCCATCAATGATCAAAGTTCTCAAAACTAATAATGAAATTAAAGGACTGAAAAGCAGGAGACATGTTTCCTAATTTATAGGAAAACATTACTACTCACAGTAGGGTTACTTCAAGTGAATGGTTAGCATCTAAATTCAAATTCATGGGATTGCAGGTGTCAAAGCATGAATTAAAGACTAGATAAGGTTGTTAGAAGGATATTTAAGAGTTTCATTCCTATTAGAATTAGGACTTTTCAAAATCAGTATAGCTGTCATTTTGTAATTAATAGCATATTTCAGATTAGGAAAGGTTTCAAACACTATGAATTCGATGTCTCTAGTGGAGGATAAGGGAATCCTATCTTGTAAATGTTCTATAAAGCACATAAGGTCGAAATCCAAGAGGTTGGGCATTTTCATTAGCAAAGACTGTGTGTTATTGTATGTCACTGTTTCTTCTTAAATTAATACAGAGATCTGTTTTGACAACTATAGATTCATAAGGAGTTTATGTTCATCATTTTTCTAATGGCTTTCTTCAATATCTCTATTTGAAATGGTATTTTTATGTGATACTTAGAATTCATTTAACAATGCTCTAACTTCCTTCATATGCAAATGGACTGTGTGTTTCACTGTGTTACTGTTTTATTCATTGACTTCGACTCCAAATGACTTGACTTCCATGCTTAATAGATTGTGATGTTTTGTTGAAAGATTATCTTGACTCCATGGCCCAATGAATGTTTGCTAATCTGTGATACAACCAGTTATATCATTTTATCTTTTTACCTTAGAGTTAGCCATCTATCCATTAATAAAAAATCATAAATCTTTGAGAGAGCCCTCTCAGGTTGAGGAGGCTAAGCCTTAGCCAAAAGATTGGTCTAAAACAGTTACACAAAGTCCACTTGATGAGAAGCCTATCAGGTCATATTTTGTGATAACATTTCCCATGCCAAAGGTATAAGGTTGAAGGTTCCCATTCCTTCCTTTCTGCCTCTCTTGCATATGCACATGCTCAATAGAAAATGGAAGTTCTTGGAAGTTAGTTTCTCATGGAAGGCTATCATCTATCCAAAACCTCCTTGGCCTTACCAAAGTATGCATGTGTGACCACCATATCCCACCATGTATGGAAAAGTGTTCTCCAAACAATTTTGTCTCCTGATTCAAGGATTTCCTTCCTTGCTCCATGATGGTGTCATCCTTCATTCTTACAACATATTTTTTCAGTGCAGTATGAGATGAAAGAATGGATAATGGTGATAAGGGAGAAATAATTTCCCTATTTTTGAGCCATCCCCATACTCAGCGTTGAAGTATGGTCTTCTAGTGCTTCCTTCCTCCTTGGATCTATGAAAGGAGCATCAATGCATGAAACATATTTCATCAAATCTGAATCAGGTGGTCTCCCAGGTGGTATACCACAAGATAATGATGTCTCATGGCTCATTCCCATGTGAAAAATAGATTGGAACATCTTATGACTGCTTCCACTGCGCAAATCCATCTCTGATTTATGTGTGGAAGTATCATGATAATGGGGTATCACTCTTATGGATGAAAGAGTGCTTCTGATTGGAGCTACCCATCTTATTCTCCATGTAATAGAGGATCACCTCCCATCATATCAGTTTTGTGATCCTTCATATTCTCTCTTTTACCCACCTTCTACAAGATTTCACAGTCTAAGGTGCTCCCTTTAGATGTAGTCAACTCATGGACACCCATCACCTCCTTGGTGTCAAGAGTCTTGATCACAAAGGGTTGATCTGCCATAGTGTGTGTTCCCAAAACTAGATGCAATGTTGGGACACATTCCTTCCATTGCCTTGTCTCATTGTCTATCATCATAAACACATGCTGGTCATTCTCTTTATGTGTAAGATACTTGGGGCCTTCTTGTAAAGATACAAGAGCCCTCTTAGGGGAAGAAATGACTTCATCTCCATCTCCCAATAAAAATATATCTCCTCCTACTGTCACAACGCTGGAGAATCTTTCCAGCTCTTCTTATTTCTTCTCCTCATCAATGGAGCATGCCTCATCAATAATATATCCTTTCTCTTGACATGTCCTTGAAAAAGGAACACTCATGTCTTCCTCTTGAGAAGAATGTTCTTGCTGAAGTGGGGCCTTTGCCCTTGGCAAATCATGTAGCAGAGATTTAACCCCTTCAACAATGTTTTGGAATGGAGTTATCCTCATGGATCCTTCCATCTCATGCAAAGGTTCTAAATTCTTGGGCTTAGTTTGCTTACCCAAGGAAGTTTCAGATGACTCAACATCAAATCTTTCACTAACCTCCTAGTGAACTTTGCATAAGTAGAGATGTTTAAATTTTTCAATGAAGAAGATTCAAATAACCACCAAGCATAAGCCTTACCTTGGAGGTGCAACACTGCTACTCTTATGGCTTCTTCTTCAGAAACTTGATGCAACTGGAAATATGTGTCTATCTTCTTTACCCAAGACTTGGCTGAGCACTCGGGTGATCCATCAAATGTAGGTTGAAAATTCCTACCCAAAGTGGGTTGCATGCACCCTCTTCTCCTCTTGTATATGTTGGATCTTCTTTCTTCTTTGAGTTGACAAAACTATGGGAAGCTTAGATTCTCTTTGAATCTTTTAGACTGAGATTCATACTCTTGGAGATAGTCACCAAGAGTCTCCTCTTTTGGTGTCCCTCCTTATGCTTCTTCTCTTGCCAGGAATGTAGGCATGCTACAATGTTGTAGATCTGTTTGTGTGCCTGAATGCTCACACACATAAGATGAAGAAATCGGGCTTTCTTCATGTGAAAAACTCTACAAATGATTTGCAAGTCTTTCATTCCTCATTCCCCTGATTTCACTTTTTCAGCTCATACATAGTTTGGAATAGATTTTTTGAGAACTCTTTCCCTTTCATTCTTCCAGATAAAGGGGTTTGACCCTTGTCTTCTATGTAATCAAACTTCTTCTATATTTCCCTTCCTTGAAAAGACATATTGGCTTCTTATAAAGAAAAGCATAGGCTGTGCCAGGATGATTGCTCTGATACCACTGTAATATCCCAAATGGGAATCCTGCATCAATATTAAACAATACTACCCATAAATAATGCAGTTCAGAAAAGTAAGAATAGGAAGAAAATATGGAGGCTCAATATGTACATTTACATCAGCAAATCAGAGTCACATTGAAGCCCATGTTTTATAGAACAGAAAATAGAAGACTTTACATGAAGAAATCCTAAAAAATGAGGTGCTGCAACCATATATTTGACTGAACAAGCTTGAAAACGTTATTTTTATTGGTTGAAACAGCAGTAGATTACACTTCAGATCTAGAGTAGATCTGTGTACAAAAATTTAGATCTATATCAAATCTGTACACTAGATAGGCTCCTCTTGAAAGGCCCCTTGGGGTTTTCAGCAAAAAGTGAAGTACATGGAGTAGATATAAGATATTATGCTGCAGATCTGCAGAATGATTCAGAAATTCTGAAGCAAATACAACAGTATTCACATCAGATCTAAATATGACATTGGATCATATCTGAAATACATGGATCACCACAGTGAAGGGCAGAACCCCAACATCAGAGATCTCTCCTCCAAAAGTGTAACAAAACACCCTGCAACTGTACACTTGGAAATAACACAGTACTAGAAGGAAAAATGCGTTGTAGGCTCCAGAACATATGTGACCTCAAGCCAAGATCTGAAATGAGTGCTCCAATCATCCAATACTCTCTTTCCAGGGGGATAGAAGACTTTCCCAATGAAAAGAGGCACTATAATGGCCTAGATATGAGTAGATCTAGCCTCTACTTTCTACAACTTACAAAGACAACCAAACCCTCAACAGGATCTACATTTTAGTTGGAAGAATAGCTTGGCCAAATGCCTAATAGTGGACAAGAAATGCAAGGCTCCTCCAAGAGCTACTCAAGGAAGGAGGTGAGATTCCCGATCAGGAACACCCAGTGCTAAACAACACTATTATCTGCTAAAAAACCAAGATAATAAGAGATGTCTAAACAAAAAAATCTTCAAAAATCTGATAATCATCAACAAACTTCTCATGATATCCTCCTCTTCCTTTTATAATATTTTGAGCTTGCAAAACCATAAACCATCTCAATGAAATAGCTCTTTTCACATGAGCCTCCTCCAACTAAAATTGCGTTGTGCCTTCATTAATATCACTCCTTCCAGAAAATGCTGTTGATTTGGTCATGGTTGACCCAGTCAAAAGATTCAGTCCCTTTCACACATAAGGGTGTTTATTGAAATAGCCCAGATTTATCTTTGTTCACATGTGGCATTGATTGATTTTTTGATTTAGGAGTTTTTATAATCCTCCTTTACACATTTATTCATGGAATAGTAAAGTAAAACAAAATTGAATATTCCCATTAACTTGGGCTAATTAGGAATATTACATACTTGTCCAACTTCTTGCATAACATCTAGTCGAGAGCCTATTACATATAGAAGACTACCAATCATAGATCTATACAACCTTTGATCCACATCCTTAGATGAGTCGTCTATGCTCAATTTGCGACTTGTTACCATTAGAGTAAGGATGGGTTTGCAATATTCCATTTTGAATTTCTTGAGCATTTCCTTGATGTACTTAGCTTGACATATAAATATTCCTTTCTCTTGCTGAGATATTTGAAGCCCTAAGATGTATGTCAACTCGCCAAGTAAATACATCTCGAACTCAGTTTGCATATTTATAGAAAAGTTCTTACTTAGTCGATCATCATTGCTACCAAATACTATATCATACTCTTTAGATATTAGATGTGCTTTAGTTGCTTCATCCAGAAAATATATGTCATTTGGAGCTCAAATTGTTGTAGCCACAATTTAACCATACCCGCCTTTCCTGATTTCACATTTTGTGGAGATGAATAGTATTGTGTGTCCTTGATCACATATTTGTCCAACACTGAGCATATTGTGATTCATGTTTTCAACCAATAGAACATTCTTGGCTAGAGCATCTTTTGTAATGTTCCAAATTTTTGCAAATAAATTGGAACACTAATTTTTTCTCATATTATCTAGCAGATAAATAAAATGGGTAAGGAGACCCATTTGCATAAATAAAATTCCACATGAAGTGAGAAGGGATCCTTGGAGTAGCCATTTTTGCACCTCCTAGTGTGAAAAGGGGGCAAACACATGAGGATGAGGCCATGTTGACCAAGTCAACAATGCAACACAAGAGGGTGTAGCTTGTTTAGGAAGACAACGCAGTTAGAGAGGGAAGAAGATTCCTTGTGGGAGAAAACCCTAATTGGGTGGGGTCCATGGCATAGAGGCATCATTTTTCATATAAGGAGGATGAGGAAGCCATAGAGAGAATTATTGAAGATTAGGACTTAGAGTCTTTTTGCAATCTCCAGTTGTTCAGCTAAATTGCAGTGCCTTTGGCACGAGGGATTCCTGTTTAGGAGTTCCTCTCCTCTCTTGAGTAGCTCAAGAAGGATTTCTCTTCATTTATCCATATTTAGGCATTTGGCCATAGCCACTTCTTCATATAAAACGCAATCACTAGGTTGTGTTGCAGGTGTTGCTGTAGAGGAGATTCCACAATGCCACTCCTTGTATCATTTCTCATAGGAAGGAGTCCTTACTGTTTGGGAGGATCAGCAAGGAGGGTTTCTAGAGCTGATTTTCATATTTTTGCAGGAGGCCAGCTTCTCCCACCTTCATCAGCGTAGTCCCTTCCATAGACTGCGTTATCTCAAATTTTTTCTGCAGTGGGGGTTTGCTCCATCATTTTGGAGGAAGAGATTTCTTGTGCCGGGATCAGCCTTGCACTTAAGGAATCCATTGGAGGAGGTTGTTTTAGTTTGCAGGCCATATTCATTATCCTCCTTCTATTGTATATTTTGAGTTACTGCTGCTACCCAGCAACTCCGGCATTATTGTATTTCCATATTTTGTACATATATTATAGCCAATCCTTTAGAGGTTTGTTGTAGTGTTTTTTTCAGGGGTTGAGAGCTTGCTCCCCCTCATTTCTTGAGCTATTATTGTAATATCATTTCATTACCATTTTACATGTACAGTGTCTCCATTTGACTGTGCAATCATAGCTATGTTTCACTTGTGTAGCTATGTTTATCTCATGATTATTGTATTTCTGCCTTGAGGATTGGCCTTGTTCATCTTGAGCATCATTTCCCTCAATATTTTGTATACATTTGTAGTTGCTACTGTTATAATAAGATGGCTATGAGTTCTTCGGCATTTTCTAAAGTTTGAGCAAGTTACTCTTCATGCTTATGTTTTTCATATTGTTGTAGCTCATTCCCTTGAGCAAGATCTTCCTGAGGAAGAAATATTTTCATAGCTATAGGCAGAGTCTGAGGAAGGGCCAGAGAGCCTCCGGTTCTCATCCTCTCTTTAGAGGTGAAATAACTGGTAAAATCCCTCTCAGTCCATCTCTGACATAGCCTTGTTCATATTTCCGACAAAGGAACATTTCAGTGGTGAAAAAGCTACTGATTTCCATTTCGGAACATTACAGTGGTATCGGAGCATGATCTTGGCTCAGCCTGTGCCCAAGATCTAATTCCATCAGCAAGAGGAGCTTCTCTCCAAGGAGATGAAATTGACAGAGCGAACAAGGAAAAGGAATGATGGAAGAGGAGGTTTCCCTTCTTCTTTTTCAGGAGATTATTGAAGATCTTGATGAAAGGGAGATTTGAAGAAATTTTCTGAGAAGGGTTTTTTGATGGGAAAAATCCTAGCTACTTCATGGAGGGTGTGAGCATTCAGCCACACATGCAAATCCACAGCGCAGTACATTGCCCATAGCTACTACAAGAAGGATGGAGGAAAAAGTTGAGGCCTTTGGAGGAGCAGCGCTGCAACTCAAAGGTATGATTCATGATGATTGATTTCAAAGTTATATTTCATGTTCTCATGCAACTAAGAGATCATATGTTGCAGTCACAAAGATTTTTTCAAAGGGGATTGATGAAAACCAATTTGAAACATGGTGTGAGAAAACTTCAAACACTTTGCATGCATGGAGGGGAACCATGAAACAAAGATCATTCCATCTTTCTAGAGGGGGAGAAATCAGGATACTGACTTGCTAGAGGCAAGACCCCCATTGTATGAAGGGCACTCTTCCATTTGTGAGGGTGTGGAGATATTTCTCTCTAAGGAAGGCCAAGGCCTCTCAGTGAGGAGGAGACACACTCACGTGTTGGTAGAGAGGAGGTGCATAGAAGAACCTACAGCGTTGCACCATTGGAAGAATATGAAGAAGGAGTGACCAAGGAGAAAGGGCAGCATGGTAGATCCTATCTATCACATTTTGATGGTTCACTTGCCGGTTCAGCCAAAGCTTGGGTGGAGGAATTAGACACCTTTTTGCAGCAACACCAAATTCTAGAAAATCAAGCTTCCAAAGTTGCAGCACTGCATATGAGAGGTAAGGCCTATGCTTGGTGGATCTTTGAATCCTTTTCTTTGAAGAAGAATGACATTGCATCTTATGAAAATTTCACCAAGGCATTAGTGAAGAGATTTGATGGGAGGATTCTTGAGACACACATGATGGGTTTGCACAAAGAAGACAAAACAAAACCCTTGCATGAAAAGGCAATGCCTCTTCAAAAAACAATGGAGGAGGCCAAAAATTTCAACCAAAACATGCTGGAGAAGGAAATTTCATCTCACATCCTGGAGCAAGGGAGCATGGGGATCTCTTTTCCAAATGAGGATCCAATCATTGAGAGGTTGCCCAATCATGTTGCAGATATTGAGGGCAACAACATTGTTAGATCTGGAGTTGATCTAGCACCTCATGCAGAGGGAAGAGGAGCTCTTGCTCCACATAGAGGGATGCTTGCATCTTTGCAAGGAAGTCCCAGGATCTCATGTATGGAGATCAAGGCACATTTCATGTTTTGCCTGTGCCATTGTTGAGGAGGTGTGGAACCTTGGAGACATAAGGAGGTAGTAGGGAGAAGGCCAAGCATCCTGAGATGAGGAGTACACATCCCTATTCATCTATGGAGGTTGATGCACCTAATAAGGTGATTGGATTGCGTAGTGGAAGCATGGAGGGTTATCTCCATTCATCTGTTCAGTCATCTCTTGATAATGATGTCTCATTGCATGGAGACATTTTGTAGGAAGATCCCCAAGATCTCATGTGTGGAGATCAAGGTACAATTCATGTGCCATTATTGGAGAGGTATGAAACCATGGAGTCACAAGGAGGAGATGGGGGGAAGAACCAGTAGCATGAGTTGAGGAGTACTCACCCATATCCATTTTTGGAGGTTATTGCACCAAGGAGGGAGGTTGGATTGCGTAGTAAGGGCATGGAAATAAGTGTTCATCCATATGTTCAGTCTTCTCTTGATGGATATGTCTCACCACATGGAGGCATTTCACCCAGGGGGCCACTAGTTCAACAGAGGAGGATGGTTGCTTCACACTTGGAGGCACCACTCATTGATTCTATAGAGGTGGGAGCCTTGGGAGAGCTTGAGATAGCAGTGGGAGTTTTGGATAGACTCATGATGGAGGGATACATTTCCTCAACCTCATCTACACCTACTCTCATTGCAAATTCTACACTGTGGCAGAAGCAGCATAGGAAGGATAGCAACCTTCCAATTTTTGACTTGGGCATAGGAGATGTCAAGGAGGAGGATAGCCATATGACAGATGTTCTTCATGAGGAACTACCAGCGCTGTCAATATGGAGGATAGATCTGCATTGGAACTCCCAGCTATTGGTGGGATATTCCAATGATTATTTCACCTGCAAGACATCTGATGATTAGCATAGGAGGAGGTGCACCGGTCACATGGATATTGGGGAATCAGCACAACCACCCCTTTTCCCTTTATGCATGAGAGGAGATTCATCTATGAGTCCCTCAATTGAAATGAGCAAAGAACATGGTAAGGGTGAACATTGTTTTTCACATGATCATTTGTATGATATATGTATGCATCCCTTAACCATACACAAGCAGGAGAATTCTCCAAGGAGGAGCATACATTTTGCTAGACCTCATGGTTTAGTGGGGGCCATAAGCTTGGCTAATGGCCATTATCTTGGAGAACTTGGGGAGGATAGAGACCATGGAGGACATGCTTAATTTTCACCAGGTATCATTTACCTTCCCCAAGCTTGTGAGGAGATTGATGCAGCACACCGGTGGTTGAGCAACCACAATTTATATCAGTCTCTATGGCAGTGGAGCACTAATCTGCGCTGGTTACACTTGAGGGACCATTGTCCTTATCATTTGTTACACATGGCAGCAAGCATGATGCTCCTATTTTCTCCCTATGATTCTATTGTTCATGCCTTTATGAGGAGTAGAATTGAGAAGGAGACACATAGGATGGATGTGTCCATTGAGGGAGGAGTCCCTCACATATTTTTCATTGCATGTTCTGATGGGAACATGAGAAATGGTATGGCCACTACAGCAGCAACAATGTTTTATTATGGGGTGAGCCATATGATGGGTATGAAAACATATGAGGATGATTCCCGACTCATCACATATGGAGATGTTTGGGCCATCATGTCTTACAACGTTGGGGGAGAGACCTTGGGAGGTCCAACCTTATTCTTGCCACTTGATGGAAACATTATTGCAGCCTAGGATCAGCAGACACTCTACGCTTATCTTAAGTGGAGAGATGGACAACATAGGGTAGACTATATGGTCTACCATGTGTAGATTACCATCCCACCTTCTTTGCTAGAGCCAAAGGTGGATGACAGTTTTCCTGAGTTGCCTAGTTGGGAGGTGACTCAATTTTCATGGCACATAGCTTGGGAATGGATGGACCATATGGGGGGAGAAAATTTCCATTAGATTTCAGACTCCATTCCTCAAGGAGGGACCTCTAGACACCACTTTATATCCTCTTGAGCATTATACCTTACATGATGATGGATTGACAGCTACTTGCATGCTAAGGAGGAGCATTGTGGAGGATTGAATTGATGAGATAGCATCACTACACTTGGAGGAGATCATCATACAGGGATGCTACAGGCAGAGGAGAAGAATACACAGTCTATCCTTTCACTTGATTGAGGGCAAGCAATCTTTGGGAGGGGAGGACTGTAATGTTCCAAATTTTTGCAAATAAATTGGAACAATAATTTTTTCTCATATTATCTAGTAGATAAATAAAATGGGTAAGAAGACCCATTTTCATAAATAAAATTCCACATGAAGTGAGAAGGGATCCATGGAGTAGCCATTTTTTCACCTCCTAGTGTGAAAATGGGGCAAACACATGACGATGAGGCCATGTTGACCAAGTAAACAGCGTAGCACAAGAGGGTGTAGCTTTCTTAGGAAGACAACGCAGTTAGAGAGGGAAGAAGATTCCTTGTGGGAGAAAACCCTAATTAGGTGGGGTCCATGGCATAGAGGCATAATTCTGCATATAAGGAGGATGAGGCAGCCATAGAGAGCATTATTGAATATTAGGACTTAGAGTCTATTTGCAATCTTCATCTGTTCAGCTGAATTGCAGTGCCTTTGCCACGAGGGATTCTTGTTTAGGAGTTCCTCTCCTCTCTTGAGTAGCTCAAGAAGGATTGCTCTTCATTTCTCCATATTTAGGCATTTAGCCATAGCCACTTCTTCATCTACAACGCAGTCACTGGGTTATGTTGCAGGTGTTGCTGTGGAGGAGATTCCACAATACCACTCCTTGTATCATTTCTCATAGGAAGGAGTCCCTACTGTTTGGGAGGATCAGCAAGGAGGGTTTCTAGAGTTGATTTGCATATTTTGGTAGGAGGCCAAGCTTCTCCCACCTTCATTAGCGCAGTCCCTTCCATAGACTGTGTTATCTCAAAGTTTGTCTGCAGTGGGTATTTGCTCCATAATTTTGGAGGAAGAGATTTATTGTGCCGATATCAACCTTGCACTTAAGGAATCCATTGGAGGAGGTTGTTTCAGTTTGTAGGCCATATTCATTCTCCTCCTTCTATTTTATATTTTGAGTTGTTGCTGCTACCCAGCAACTCCGGAATTATTTTATTTCCATATTTTGTACATATATTATAGCCAATCCTTTAGAGGATTGTTGTAGTGTTGTTTTAAGGGGTTGAGAGCTTGCTCCCCCTCATTTCTTGAGCTATTATTGTAATATCATTTCATTACCATTTTACATGTGCAGTGTCTCCATTTGACTGTGACTGCGTAGTCATAGCTAGGGTTCACTTGTGTAGTTGTGTTTATCTCATGATTATTGTATTTCTGCCTTGAGGATTGGCCTTGTTCATCTTGAGCATCATTTCCCTCAAGATTTTGTATACATTTGTAGCTGCTACTATTATAATAATATGGCTATGAGTTCTCTGGAATTTTTTGAAGTTTGAGCAAGTTACTCTTCATGCTTATGTTTTTCATATTGCTGTAGCTCATTCCCTTGAACAAGATCTTCCTGAGGAAGAAATATTTGCATATCTATAGGCAGATTCTGAGGAAGGGCCAGATAGCCTCCAGTTCTCATCCTCTCTTTAGAGGTGAAATAACTGGTAAAATCCCTCTCATTCCATCTCTGACATAGCCTTGTTCATATTTCCGACAAAGGAACATTTCAATGGTGAAAAAGCTGTTGATTTCCATTTCGGAACATTGCATCTTTTCTTTCGAGAGTGACGGTACCTGATCCTATAACATTTGAAGATCCATCATTTCCAAAGGACACAGTTCCATCCTTCTTCTCTTTCAGAGATACAAATTTCTTTCTATCTCCAGTCATATGCATTGAGAAACCGCTATCAACATACCACACATCTTTGTTGTTTTGAGCCTTAAGAGCGAGAGCACAATTATCAATCTTCTTCTTCTTCCATGTTCGTTTATTCTATGGCTTTGAAGATTCTTCTGGAGGATTTTCAAGTTTGTAGTCTCTAGCTATGTGTCTAAAGTTTCGACATTTGTAACATTCAATATTATTTATTAAATTTTCAAATCTATTGATGTTTCGTTGAGCCTTGGGAGGTTCATATTTGACAGATCTCCTGGAATTGTATTGGTTCCTAGGGTACGTGTGACATTCTACAACTTTATGACAAAATTTTCCACATGAATAACAATAGCCATAAAAAATATGTTGGTACCTGGATGGAAATATTCTTCGAGGAATTGTCTTCCACGGCTGTTCTTGCAAATCTTGTCCAATGAAGTCTACATGCATGTCAGATCTCATAGGTTCATTGTATTTTTTTATAGAAGGTCCTGCTTCTTCTTGTCTATAACCGAGGCCAGTTATGTTGTTGTAAGATCATTGATTGTTGATGAGTTATTCCAATTCCCTTGAGCTGTTGGCATAGTTTTGGACAATTTTTCCCTTCTTCACTTCCTTACGTAGCAAGACTGCTTCAGCTTCTAATGCTTCCCTTTCTTAGTTGCTTTCTTCCAACTTATTTTGAAGTGACTCTTCAATACATTTTTGTTCTTCAAATTCAATTTTGAGACCTTGAACTTGTTCTTCAAGAGTATTGGAACAAATCTTCTCAGCCTTGAGCTATTTTATAAGCTTGATTGCCTCCTTAGAAAATTCTTCTATGGTCATCCCTTCTTCTTCGTTGTTTGATACCTCTTGTTTAATGTGCTTGGCCATAAACAATACTCTCTCATTGGCTTCTTCTTCACTGTCATTGTCTTCATTGGATGATGAGTTATCTTCTTCAGAGAGAAAGTTCTTTTTAAATCCTTTATTTTTTCTTTTCTTGTTGAATTTCTTAAAGCCTTTCTTTTCTTTTGAGTTTCCATCACTTCTGTTTGGACATTTTGCTGTGAAATTCCCAACCTCACCACAGCCGAAACATATCAATGGAATTTTACCCTTGAATTTTCCCTTACCAATTTTTAGTTTTCTCGTAAAGTAAGCATATTCTCCATATGAAAGACCTTCTTCATCATCTTCCTTTTCTTCACACTTGCAGGTGCAGGTCTGTGCCTTTGAAGGTTGTTTCTCCTTATTGGTTTTCTTAGATGTAGTGAACGCAGTTTCTAGGTGTGAAGTACCCTCTTCTTCATCAAGTGTTATTTCATATGCTATGAGAACTCCATGTAATTCCTCTTTGTTGAGTTTGTCCATATTTGCACTATATTCTAAGACCGATACCTTTGGGTTGAATCTCACTGGTAACGTTCTACAAATATTTCGTATTGTTGCATGGACGAATCCCTCTTGCGGACAAGAGCGATATCCCTAGTATCCTAAGGATATCTAGAAACAAAAAGATATATGTAGACCATTTTCTCTAGACTATTTTTCTTAAGAATTACTCATTAAATATAGATAGATACCCCTACCTGAAGTCCAACGCTTGCTTGATCTTCAATCCAGTTGCTCCAGAAGTTATCAATCCATCATATAAGATCTACAATCAAAGACATGCAAACAAGATCAAAAGCATCTGAAAAATATGATAATTCGAAAACAATAATCTATCTTAGTGATCAAGGAGTCTAAGAATTAAATCATTCAAAATATAGATGAACAACTCAATGAGAAAATAGAATCCATTTGTATTAAATTTGAATAAAAGAAGAAACCTTACAACCTTGACGCCTTGATGTTTGTATAGGTTCTTCCAGGGTCCCAAACAGCCGTTTTCTTCATTTTGAAAAGACTCTGACTCTTTGAATCAGCATAAGACTATGGCCATGAGTATGTAATCTCTCTCATGCCAATGATGCCAAATGTGGAGAGTCTAATTTCTTCAGAAATTCTCTTCTACAAGCTAAGAAGTAAATACCAACTACTAAGTACCAAAAAGTACCCTTGAGACTGAAACATGGTCTCAATTTATAGCTGAAGAGAGGTATTTTTAGCTCCAAAAAGGAAGGGATAAATCTCTCTCATCATGGGATTTAAGCTCCAAAAACCAAGGGATAACTCCATTTATGAAGGGATGAAGGTTCATGAATGGAAGGGGTGAAGCTCGACCAGATAGCGCTTCTAGAAGGCCCTAGCTGGGAGAATATTCGACCAGGTGGGCTTCTAGATCTTACTTTTTTCTTTATTTTACATTTTACGGGGGTCCACAGTTTTAATGAGCTTTACGTGCAAGATGTACCACAGTTTTTATTGCAATTAGCCGCGGTACCGCGGGGAATGACTAGGAAAAGTGCGGAGTTAGGATTTTTAGGATTTTTAAGAGCTTTTCTCCAGTTCCAAGACTTGGTTCAAGAACTTTATGTTTTTAGACCTCTAATGGAGCAATAAATAGGTAATGATGAACCCATATAGACAGCTAAATGTCATGGTGAAAAATTTTAGTGTAACAGATTTCCCCCTAAAGTGCGAAGTCTAAAAGAGTTCTGAAGAGTGAAGTGCTTTATCATTCCGAGGATCGGGCTGCAGGCACATTGGTTGATTCCCTAAAAAAAAAATCAATGCAAGCATATATATATGTATATCATTGCTAAGGTAGGCATTCCCATACTCAGATAAAAACTAACTACATGTTCTGATACATAAATTATTTTAGAATTACATGAAGAGTAGACACAATATGGACGTAGCCATCTGTTAGAAGTAGTCTACTGTATGATGAATAATAAAATTCCTCGTAGCCTAGATGGTGGAAACTAGATCCAGGGTCTTGATTCCTGCTTCTCGAACTAGTATGATTCTATCCATGTGATTGATTGTGTCGAACTCGAACATGGTAGAAACCACTTGATTACTAGTCAATGATGTGAACTGTTAACAAATGCGAGAGAAACCACCAATAATGAAAATGGTTCTCAAAGTACTCAGTACAATCTATGAAATGTGAATTTGTGATCTCAAGTCGAACATTTCACAAAATCGTTCGATCGAAGGTCAATGATGCAACCTATCGTCGAAGACGAGAAACCTGCCATTAGGGCATGCAGATTCCAAGGTACTGTTAGGATTCTAGATCAAATTTCTAGATGATGAGCTGTCGTCGATAGAAATTGATCCGTCGTAGGAAAGCCTATGACACGAAACCATTAGGTCAATTTTTTGAAGAAATTTTAAGCAAGGACTAACTCAGGGATGGTCAACGCGAATGGAGACAAATGTTTGCAATGAATGGTTTATTAAGCTGATTTCTTAAACACATAACGACACCGTAGATGGTGACAATTGACCTAAAGCTAATACCCAGAAACCGACTGAAGACTTTCACTGTGGTTTGATTAACTGTTTTGCCAAAGGATTTTCCCAACCCAAATATGATGTGACAAAAGTGTCATGTTCAAGAGTGGTATACAACTTTTTGAAACAAAGTGTGACAAATGGATTAATCTTCTCTCTTTTTCCCCCACCATTTCTAGCAAGTACCTCTTTATTTTTGACAAGCTTGAGGAGGATAACATTTTCTTGTTATATAAGCTCATCCTTCAGATGAGTCCAACTTAGTATTAAAATAAAACCCTAAGAAGGAGTGGTTCATTCCTGTTTATAATTTACAGGTCCTTTACTGTTAGGTTTTAATGAGTCCAGTATAGGTGAAACTCGGTTTTTTTTCAGTTTTAGGGAGTCAGAAGAAAAACTTAAGAAAACTCTGTGGGTGTACTTTTTCGTAAATTTAGTCTCTCAAGCCCGAAAAAAAGATAAAATAATGCAGGAGAGAACTCTATTGACCATGATTAGCCAATGTATACCTTTTTCGTAAATATTCCATTTCAGTCTGAAAAAGGGGTAAACTTATACTGAAGGGATGACTGTTCATTTCCTTTAACAAGTTCGAATAGTCAAGTACTCAACAACATTTTCATGTTTAGAGAGTCTGAAAAGGGCTTAAAAGAGAACTCCAGGGTTTTTCTTTTTCTGTAAGTTTTAACGAGTTCGAAAAAGTGATAAAAATGTACTCATATGGTGTCGCTTTTTCTGTAAGTTTTAACGAGTTTGAAAAAGTGACAAAAAGCATACTCATTTCCAAAATGATTATTTCACCTGAAAATCCTATATTCTGCACAAAAACCCAAAAAATTAAACATACCTGTTTTAGATAAGTAAAAATTATTTGAAAAACAACCTTTCAAAGTGGAAAATAAATAAAATATTATTTTATTTATTCAAAAAATCTTATAAAAAGTAGTTTAACCAATTCATTTTTACCATTTTCATCCAGAGTGAAAGTTGAGAGCTTTTGGTAGAAAATGTTCCGAAGGAAATATCAGAAAAATCGACCGTCTGAATCCAAAACCGTCGACTCCAGGTAATCCACAATACATTTCTCTTCATTTTTGTCTGTTTACATTCTCTTTTTAGGCTTTAAAATCATTTTTTAAGAGAAAAATAGGTTCAATAAATCACTCTCAGGGTACCGCAGGTAATACACACAGTTCCTGTGGGTCCCGCACTTTTCGTGTATAACGCGTGCGGTAGCTCGCACTGTCTTAATGAAAAAAGTGTGGAGGCACCGTGAACAAAATAAAAATATGATTTCTCTCAAATTAAGCCAAATTTTTCCATTCTAATTGGATCTAATATTTCAATGTGTCTATTGCAGAGCATCCACAATTCTTGAATGGAAAGAACGTGAAGATGATGCAGTAGATGAGGCAGTTATGGGAAGTTTACCCACATTGCGTGTTTTGAAAAATTGTGGATTATACAAATATTGGGAAATGCAAGGCATGAGGGCTCAAGTAGAGCTCTTGACATGGTTGGTGAACAGGTGGGATGCTCAAGAAAAGTGTTTCATTATCGGTGATCACTGACTCGAAATTGAGTTGGAGGATATATACTTCCTTACAGGTTTGTCCAAAAGAGGAGAACCTATTTCCTTGTTTGGAGCTATACAAGGTGGCCAGTCTATAGCTAGCTATCAACAAGAATTTTGTAACAAAGAGGCCGATCCAAAAGACAACCGCATTGATGTAAAAACCATTATCCATCTTGAACTCAAAGTGGTTGTGTTCATAGTGGCTAGATTGTGTGGGAGTGCAGCTCCACACGTGGCTACTAAAGCCCAGATGCAGACAATGGTTGCATGCTACAGAGGCACCATCTTCAACTAGTGAGAAGGAGTATTGGCTAATGCAAAAGGCCAATTGACCAGAGCTAAGAACACAAAGTTGAAAATGTTTGGATATGGAGCTATCATAGTTTCTTTTTCTCTGGAGAGGATTCCATCTCTTGCCCCTCATCTTATCTCGGTTGATGCTGGTAGATTCAGAGAGCCTCGGATGGCCCACTGGGTACAAGTGATGGCCCGTCATGGAGAGGGTTTTGAGATAGTTCGATTTACACTTGCATAATTTCATTGGTTACAGAACCAAATCTTTGCCATTGAATATTTTCTGTATGCTAGGTAGATTTCCGCGATGACCCTGATATGCCTCTTCCTCTAGGAACACAGTGGGACGAGTCAGGTAAATCAATCATTTTGATGTGTTTTTAACTCTATTTTTTTTCTTTTGTTTTCAATCGTCTAGTACTAATGACAAAAAATTAAATGCAAGTGTTGGTCCACGAAGACCAGCCAATCTCCACCGCTTTGAGAGGAAGCGAATAGATGTTATTGCATAGCCAGAGAATCAGGCAGCAAATATTCTCACTGATTTAAAGCAGAACCTGGAGAGGTTAACCAGAGACATTCCAGAGACTAGTATGGATGATATTCCTTTATGCCTCTAGAGGCATCCTGGCTAGTTTTGGAGATATTTGCGTAGGGTGGCACGAGCGATAGTGTATTATCATGATCATCACCACAGATAGTGGATGATCATCACAGATCATTGTATTTTTTCTTTTTTTATCACTACCTTTCGGATCATAAGGTGTTTTAAACCTATGGTCCTAGATGATGTAATATTTTTTGAAACACAAACTCTATCTATGATATGACTACTTTCGACGACTATCTTGTTCAAAACTTATCGAATGTTGTTTTAACTTACTATTTCAATGTCGCAACTGTCTATTTATAAAATTATTAGCTAATGCATCAGCCAATGTATTTAAATTTCTCATAATGTGTTGATATTCAATGTAATCAAACTGCCTTTCCAAGAGACAAACCTTCAAGAATAATCTCGATAACACTGGATTTTTAATTATGTATACTCTGTTTAAATGTAATACAATGAGTTCAGAATCTAACCTAACGATCAAACGCTGAATGTCAAATGAAATGGCATCAGATAATAACTCAATCACTGCACTATATTTTGTAACATTATTCGTTGTTTGACCAAGACTTACCCCATGCATAGAAACTAACTCATCGGTGGGTGAATAGATGACCCAGGTCGCGGAAGATATATTTCATGTACTACGATAGGCACCATCAACAAAACAAATGTAGGCTTGAAGGGACATCAACATCTGCAATATCAAGAGTAATCAAGATAAGCAGGAATAGCAGTGAACGCAAACCTTAACTAGACACACTCATATAATCTAAAGCAGCTAATCTAGAAAAAATAACTAATCTACAGGTAAGATCTTCACAGAAAAAATCAAGCATAATATCTCTTCAGATAAAGTCCATTTCTAGGTTTACCTAAAGAGACCCCGTCATAATAAATCAATTCGTAAGCCACTTTTGCAAGCACTCACTTGACAATATAAGGACCATGCCACATAGGTTCAAATTTCCCAGCTCTTAGTTTATCATTGGCTTGGTCATATACCAATACTAGGTCACCCTCTGAAAAATCACGTGTAACACTTCGATCGTACTGAGCTTTAACACGTTTTTATCAGCTTCGGCTACCAATGCAGTGGTGCACCGAGTCTCATATAATTGTGCCAAGTACAAAAATAATTTTCCCTCTTCAGAGGTCACTGGTATTAACTCTTTGGCTAATTGGAGTGATGGTATTTCGCATTCAATCAGTAACACAACTTCTAAACCGTAGACCAGTTGAAAATGAGTGAAAATTGTTGTGGTTTTTGTTGAGGTTCGGTATGCCCAAAGTGCTGAGAAAATCATAGTATGCCAATTTGATTTATGAATTCTGATTATCCTTTTAATCATAGTGGTTAAAATTTTATTGACAGCTTCAACCTGGCCATTAGCCCGCGGGCAATATGGAGTAGAACTATTATGTCGCAGGCCAAGCTGGTCGGAAAGTTCGGTCATCATAATGTTTCGAAAATGGCTCCCATGATCGGTAAGGATAGCTTGGGGTACACAGAATCGAGAAATCATGTGATTGAATACTAAATTAGCTGCAGTTTTTCCATCTGCCACAAATGTAGGTATCGCCTTGGCCCATTTGGTAAAATAATTTACTGCGAGAATAATATACCCATTACCCCCAGCTGAGTGAGGGTTACATGTAATGAAATCAATGCCCCATTTTTCAAAAGGACCAACAACAATTATGGGGTGAAGAGGAGTTGGTGGTGCATGCATTTTCCGATCAAAAATTTGACAATTGTGGCATTTTCGGACTGCAAGAATACAATCATTAAATAACGAAGGCCAAAAATAACCAGTGCACAATATATTTTGAGTTGTGGCATACCCAGACATATGACTGCCACATGCTCCATAATGGCAGTCATTCAAAACTCATTCAGCCTCTTCATGAGTCAAACAACGTTGAAATACAGAATCCGCACCACGACGATAAAGTGTGTCCCCAACGATATTGTATTGTTGGGATTGGTAACGGATCTTTCATCGATGTGAATGTGAAAGTTCAGGCTGAAAAGTTTTGGGTTTCGACATAAATGACGATATCCCCATACCAAGGATCTAACGTACTGATAAGAAACATAGATTCATCAGCGATCAGATGCTCTACCATAGTTTCTATTTCAGTATTCGGGAAGTCACACATAAGTTCGGCGAACACCAGTGATTTATTTTATTTTGAATTTTCAAATTCTAAATCAAACTCCTAAAGGATAACTATCCATTTTGAGTATTTTCCCCTGAGCAATTGTTTATTCAAAATGTACATCATCGGGTTACAATTAGAAATCACAGTTGTTTTTCGTAACAAAATGTAATGACGAAAACATTGGACAGCTTGAACTGCTGCCAAGGCCAATTTCTCCACATGTGAGTATTTAATCTATGTGGGATTGAGATTCCGACTGAGATAGTAAATCACATTTTCATTGTGGAATTCATATTTTTGAACTAAGACCATTCCAATAGTGGAATCAGAGGTTGCTAAGTATAAAAAGTAATCCTGGCTGTAATTTGGTGATGTAGTAACGGTGCATGGGTCAACACGTGTTTTAAAGCATCAAAATATTGATCAGCGATCTCATCCCAAATGAAAGGAATATTCTATTTCAAAATCTTGGTAAAACCTTTGGTTAACTCAGCATAGTTCTGGATGAATGTACATAGAAAGTTCGCTTTCCCCTGCAAACTTTGGAGTTGGCGGAGTGAGGAAGGAGGAGGTAAATTGATAATGGCCTCAACCTTCGAAGGGTCGACACGAATGCCTTCTTTTGAAACGACAAATCCTAGTAACCTACTAGATTGTACACAGAAAACACACTTGTGTGGATTCAAGTGAATCTTATAATACCTACATCTCATAAAAATCGCTCATAAGTGAGTAGGATGATCTTCCCTGTGTAATGAATGAGCAGGTAAATCATCGAGATAAGGTTGCACAATGTGTTTAACGTCATGAAAAGCATAGGAAATTTCCCTTTGAAAAGTTTCCCCAGCATTCTTTAATCCAAAAGGTAATTTACAGTAAGCAAACGTTCCCTAAGGACAAATGAACATTGTTTTCGGTTGATCAGCAGGGAGTATGTTTATTTGATTGTATCCAGAAAATCCATCCATGAATGAATACATTTCATTTCCAACACAATCGTCAATAATTGGTTCGATAAAAGGATTTGGATAATTGACTTTAGGACAAGATTTTTTAATATCCCTATAGTCAACACATACTCGTATTGTTCCTTGTTTTTTCGTAACAGGAACGATATTAGATACCCAATCCGTTAACGGGATCGGATATATAAAACCTGCTCTCAGTAATTTCTCAACTTCGGCTTTAATGGCAGCAGATTTTCGTGGATGTATCGGACGTCATTGCTGTCTGATAGTTTTAGCATCCGGATAAGTCTTTATTTCATGAATGACAATGTTGGGATTGATTCATGGCATTTCTTCATAAGACCAGGAAAATATGTCGCGGAATTCTTGAAATAGGGCTATATATGTAGAAACTTCATCTGACGTACACGACGCACCTATATGAATGTTTTCAATAATTCCGAGTTTCATTGAGATGTCAATAGGAATGGTAGAAGAAATATTCCCCAAATTTACTTTAGATTGTAGCACTTCCAAGGCTAACATTGCTGAAAGAGATATTGTTAAATCTTCGACAATGTTGTAATTCTGAGCAGCTCACGCATGTGGATTGAAAGATGATTTACAAAGTACACCTTTAGCAGGCAGTTTTATTACTAAATCAGGATTCGGTTTCTCGATATGCAATGGATTAGAAACCGAAGGAGATGTAGCTGGTGCAGAACTAGAATTTTCTACTTCTTTACCAGCAACAGGGTTTTTACTACCATAATCTTGGATCTAGTCGCAACCATCAAAATATCTACTGATGTATTAGAGGAAGATCCAATCATTTTTCTATCTTGAACTAGAAAATGATCCTTCAAAACAATAGGGGTGGATGAACCTTTGACGAATTTAGATACCTTGGCCCTATGCGGACATTCCTTGGTGAAATGATCCTCGTCACAAATAAGACAAGGATAACTAGGTTTTTGTTTATCATCAGTTGATTCATTTTTATCAGTTTTTTCCTTGGGAGATGAAGTCTATTTATTCTTTTTCTTCCCTTTCTTCTTGTTTCCAGATTTCGACTTTGCAGTAGATGAATCTACAATGTGAATATCGGCAGAAGTTTCCAGGGAATATTCTCCTTTTGGTGAATCAGGTAAAGTTATTATGGGAGAAGTAACCTTTGAAGGTTTCTTCTTACTCTTAGTCATACTAACTGAACCGATTACACCATTAGCGGCATGAGACCTTGAAGGAGTTGCTATTATCTGACCAGGACGCGGTAAATCAGGAATTTTCTCATAAAAATTTTCGGACTGGGTATATACCAAGTTTAGATACTGAGCTTAAGCAATAACTTGTTCTTCGGTTACAACTCTTGCTTTGGCTACATCTTCAGTGATTTTTGGTAGCAATGATTTGACAAACCATTCTGCCAATATTTGATCCGGGATAAAATCTTTTACCAAACATCTTCTACATCGCCATTCATGTATATGATCTGATATGTATGTAGACGTAGATTGTTTTAGTAAAGTTAATAATTATGTTCCATTGTCGTATCTGACTAGCAACTGAAAATGAGTTAAGAAAGAATTTTCTAGAGCGTTGAAATTGGCAAATGAGCCTTGTGGTAATTCAATGTACCACCTGGCAGCTAATCCTATTAATGTTCTCTGAAAAAAGTCTAATTCGAATGGAATCGTCGATTAATGAGTTGGATGCACACCAAAGGTGGTAAGTCATGACATGGTTAGAAGGATCCTCTCCTGATTTTCCTTCAAAATTTGGGATATCACTGGGCAACTTATGCGGCATAGGCAGTCAGTACAGATGATAATAGATAGGATCATTCGTAAGGCGAGATAAATCTGGTAAATCTAAAGTGGCTATGAATGGAAATCAACGGGTAGGGTCTTGTTGATAACCTTGCAAGACTAAACCAGTCCCTGGAGGAGGATACCTAGGATAACCTAGAATAGGTTGTGCATTTCGAATCAGAGTGCCCACTGGATAACCAGGAATAACTGGACCATACTAGGGTTGAACAGGTTTCTGATATGTATACCCAGGGTGTGGTTTTTTAGGGTAGACTGGAGTTTGAATAGGTCCATATTGATACGGACCCTGATACGATTGATAAGTAAACTAAGGCTGACTTGTTATAACTGTACTTGTACCAGGTTGTTCTGTCGGCATCTGAACAATAGTCTGAATTGTAGGTCCAGACTAGGGAATATAAACCTGAAGAATCTGTACTGATGTTTGAGGGGTAGATGTAATAGGAGCTGCAGATTCTCTAGGAATAGGTATGGTAGGTTGAACATAAGTCTGAGTATCATTTTGTGGCAGAGTCGTAGGTGTACTCGGATGAGGCTGTTGAACAGGATTAGATGCAGGTGTTTGAATGACAGATTGGATAGGTTGTTGGGGTTGATTATAACCAATTTTTTTCCAGCTTGATAATAAGGTACTTGCATATTTGGTTGTAAATTCTCTTGGACTTGAGATGGATCCCACACCATTCCGAGATATGAAGGTCCCAATGAAGGTTGTACATAAGACGGACCATAACTTGGTTGAACATATGGCTGATAATTGACTAGATAATTTAAACCTCCTTGTACGATTTGTTGTTCTGGATAGAACTGTTGTCCTAAAGGAGGTTGCAATCCTTGAACTGGGTACTTCCCTTGAGTTTGATAATGACCTTGAGGCACGTACTGAAGACCTACGTGCAAGGAAAAAAGGAATTCGAGGTGGCAAGTACTGAAGACCTACATTTTGTAGAAAATATGTTAATGAAGAATACCAAGCGTCTTGTCTAAAAGGACTGTAAAAATTTGATTCACGTTCTGTAAGTTCTAAAGTTTCCTGAGTTGAAGGAAGAACAATCTCTTCCTCTGTATCAGTGATTTCTTCAATACTAATGAGACCAGGAGGAAGATATTCTATAATATGATTTCTTACTCTGGGTGAATCAGGATAATTGGAAGTTGGAGTAGTGAATTCTAAAGTAGGTTCTAATGTAGCAGGTTCAGTTTTTGGTTCAGAAATTTCAAGTTCTTCAGGTGATAATTCACTCTTTGTAGAAGCAAATTCAGTTAATTCAGAAATTGAAATTGTCTGTGGAGTATGTTCTGCTATTTGCGGTTGATCTACTTCAAAATCAGGATGAATAATTATGGATGGTTCTCCTTGTTCTGTTAATCCAGTTCTACCGATAACATTTGCTATCAGAGATTTAAGTCTTTCTAGTCGGCATGGTGTGTACTCAAGGGGCTTCCCCTGAGTTCTACGTGATTGTCTCGGTAATTCAGCCAGGATTAAAAATTTTAACACAAGCAAACAAAGAAAAATTCAAACAAACCCTAAATTCACTAAGGAAACAATCAAATGAATCACATGCCTATAAAAATCTAAGAGATCAATCCACACACAAACAGTAGATCCCCACACTAAAAACACTAGTTGGTGATGAAATCCAACATCATAGAATTTTAATGCAGAAATAGCGGTTGGAACAGTTACCCTGACAACCTGCTTAATGAACATACTGGTGCAATTTTCTCCACTTAAACCATCTCGAGTGAAGATAACCCTCCAAAGAGTCCAAGTGAGTCTAGCCAACATCTGCTCCAGGTACAGTTGGACCTCCCCTCCACCGTCACCTTGGGAAAGAATCCTAAAGTTTATGGCCACTAAGGTCACCAACATGAACACATATACCTGGGGGAATAGTCTATAATCTGATATACACACAAGGGCAAAGTAACAAGATCAATCCCCTTGAATGCTCCTTGACATAATCCAAGGTTTACTGACAAGTGACCCCAGCCTCCTCGACAATGGTCTATCCGAGGTTTACTATTTTTAATACGTGCACATCTTCTATCATTCCCAATGAGATAGGTATGATTACCTCACTGGTTTGGATATTATCTTGTGCTTGAATCCTTTAGGAGGAGCTTCCCAGAGCATACATGCTACAATTGGATTTTCCTACCGCAAGATCGACTACTTGTTTGTTTTTATTATCTGGGAGAGTTAACTAAAAGCTATTCCAAAACACTAGCCTAAGCTATATTGGTGGAAAAGAGAGCCCTAGAAAAAATAAAATTTCTAGATTGATTTTACTTAAGCGTTACTTTTAATTGGCAGTTTCTCAGGACAATAGGTACGGAAATGAAACTTTGATGATGTTTTAATGACCCAACTCAAAAATTTGCTACAATGCATCTATATGATAAACAACTCATTTATTTTCAATGAAATCTAACTAGAGGAAAGAGTTGAGAGATTTTCAGAAACTTTCAAAATATCAATTCTTTCTTTCCTATATGAGAAACTTTGAAAATAAGACAATTCAGAGATTTCAATTCCAAAAAGATCTTTTTCTCAAAATGAAACTCCCTATATCATTTAGATCGGAAACAAAAACAAACTTCTTCCAAAAGAAAACCAAAAACCCTAAAACTACAAAATTCAAAACTAAAAGAAATGTCTAATTTTGAACTCTATCTAAAAATTGGAGGATGTTTAAGCCTGGTTTGTAATCTAACCAATATTTTTCTGCTTATTCTAGCAAGAAATCAAAGCATCCAAAAATAGTTTTAAAATGAAATTCAGACCTTATCAATCTAAAGGTTTTACAAGTTTGCAAATGAAAATAAAATCAAAGTTTCATAAGAATAACAATTGCATCAAGTTCAATGGCTCAATAGAAAAGAAATGAAATACCAAGTAGCTAAGGAATAAAAAAGTTTCTAATTTAGAGCAATGGGAGGACTAGGAAAATTGTTTACTCATAATATGCAAACTAACTGAATAGATCATTTAATCACAGAAATTGTTGAAAGAAACCTTGACAGAAGTCTTTGACAATCAAGAAAAATTGGATAAAGAACAAAAATCAAGTAATGGGATGCCAGAAAACATAATTTCTACTTTTTCTAAAATTTTCTAGAGATCTGCAGTTTTTAATGGAATAAGGTGTGGTATCGCACTTTATTCTACTAAAGATTGCAGATTCTACCACTCTATTTTAAAGAAAAAAGTGCAAAAGGCAGGAAAAGTAGAGAAAAAATAAAAATACAGATTTACAGTCAGGGATCCTATTGAGTTTTATACCCAATCAAGTTTTGAACTAATCTCAGTCAAATAAATCTCAAAAAACAAACTAAAAATAAAAGAAAACTAAGTTCAAAAATTCCTCAGTGGAGTCACCATTTTTTTGCACGGATGAATCCCTGTTGCGAACAAGAGCGATCTCCCTAGTATCCTAAGGATATCTAGAAACAAACAGTTAGATGTAGACCATTTTCTCTAGACTATTTTGCTTAAGAATTACTCATTAACTACAGATAGATACTCCTACCTGAAGTCCAACGCTTGCTTGATCTTCAATCTAGTTGCTGTAGAAGTTATCGATCCAACATATAAGATCTGCAATCAAAGACAGGAAAACCAGATCAAAAGCATCTGGAAAATATGATAATTCGAAAGAAATAATCTATCTTAGTGATCAAGGAGTCTAAGAATTAAATCATTTAAAAGATAGATGAACAACTCAATGATAAAATATAATCCATTTGTATTAACTTTGAATAAAAGAAGAAACCTTACAACCTTGATGCCTTGATGTTTGTACAGGTTCTTCCGGGGTCCCGAACAGTCGTTTTCCTCAGTTTGACAAGACTCCAACTCTTTGAATCAGCATAATACTATGGCCATGAGTATGTAATCTCCTTCATGCCAATGATGCCAAATGTGGAGAGTCTAATTTCTTCAGCAATTCTCTTCTACAAGCTAAGAAGTAAACACCAACTACTAACTACCAAAAAGTACTACTAAGTACCAAAAAGTACCCTTGAGACTGAAACATGGTCTCAATTTATAGCCAAAGAGAGGTCATTTCAGCTCCAAAAAGGAAGGGATAAAGCCCTCTCATCATGGGATTTCAGCTCCAAAAACCAAGAGATAGCTCCATTTATGAAGGGATGAAGGTTCATGAATGGAAGGGGCGAAGATCGACCAGATAGCGCTTCTAGAAGGCCCCAGATGGGAGAATATTCGACCAGGTGGGCTTCTAGATCTTAATTTTCTCTTTATTTTACCTTTTACGGGGGTCTGCAGTTTTAATGAGCTTTACGTTCGAGATGTACTGCAGTTTTTATAGCAATTAGTCGCGGTACCACAAGGAATGACTAGGAAAAGTACGGAGTTAGGATTTTTAGAATTTTTAAGAGCTTTTCTCCAGTTCCAAGACTTGGTTCAGGAACTTTATGTTTTTAGACCTTTAAGGGAGCAATAAATAGGTAATGATGAACCCATATAGACAGCTAAATGTCATGGTGACAAATTTTAGTGTAACACGTATAATAGTCTTCTTGTCAACATGCTCTCACAATCCTTCCAAAGTGTTATTTTTTTCATCAACATGTTGGAAGTATGCAGCAATGTTGTTATCTTCTTTCATTCTAATTTGCTCAAATTTTGCTTTGAATATTTGAAGCTTTTCTTCTTTGACATATGAGTCACCTGCATATATATTCTCAAGCTTGTAACATACATTTTTGGTGGTTTTACAACCCAACACCTTATGATAAGCAGATTCAATAAGTCCACTGATAATAATATTCTTTGTTTTTGCATCATTTACCAAATTCTTCAAACCTTTTTCACCCGCAGTTGAGATAAATCCATTTTGAACATTGTCCCATACTTCGTAACCTTGTGCCAAGAGATATACCTCCATTCTTCCTTTTCAGAGTGCATAATTATTTTCATTGAATAGAGGTACACCATTCTTGGTATGCTCCATGACCTCCTTCCAGCTGTTAAACTTCTATTGAAGGAACTAAGCTCTGATACCAATTGTTGAAAATACTGAGAGGGGGGGTGAATCAGTATTTCCTTCAATTAGAGAATTAGTTAATTTTCAATTATTATCAGTGTTTTTACAATGATAGCAGTAAATAAAAGGAACACAAATTCACATAGTTTTTAAGGTGGAAACCCTCTCTAGGAAAAAAACCACCTAAATTCTTTTCAAATAATTCTTTAATATTAAACTCCAATTGAAAATAAAGCTCCAACTTCCTTTAATCTAGAAAATCATTCTTCTCCAGCTCCCACTGGATGGATTCTCCAATGCCCGAGATTCTTCAATAGTCAACTGAACGGATGCCCCAACACCCAATGAGTTACAACTCACCCTAGCACCACCCTACCACCCTGAAGTTTTCACAGGCTTGAACCTATTGGTGACTTCATGCACCATCCTAGCACCAACCTAGCACCCTATAGAAGAATAAAATAAGAATGGAATCTTGTACTAGGGAAAATGGCCCACTTTACAATGATATAGAATGAAGTATGTTATCACTCAGTAATTTCTCAAGGTTAAAGAAAGAATTTACCAAGGTAACCACAATCCTGCTTTTGAGTTTAGGATATATCCCTCCTAAACTTAGAGAGGGCTCTCTCTGTATGATTTAGCTTTATCTAAAATATATATTAGGCTATTTAATAAGTACAGAGTTGGTTTTTGAATTGGTTTTGGTTGAAAACGCATAGTAAGGCCAGTGGGAAATGGAGTCAAAGAGGATTGGGTGATCAATTTACAAAAGTATCAAGCTTAAGTGAAACAGGGCAAGGTAGACATTACCATTGGATCCTTTAGATTTGGATGAAATGTAATAAAATAAGAAGGAAGACTTAATCAAAACTAGGGAGCATTCAAGAATTCCATAATCTGGATATAAGAATAGAGGCTCAATCGAAAATAGGGAGCAATGAAGAATTCCATAATCTGGATATCAGAAGAAAACATGTAGATTACTAACAGTTAAAGGTAGAGTGTATGATCTCAACATATTCAACAGTAATACTCATGTTAGACAATTCAGAATTAATAAAACAATAAAATGTAAACAAAGGAAAGCACATATACAATGAGGAAAACTTCACCAGTAGATATGGCACATGAATCCTGAAATAGTTGCTCTTTTATTAATGCAAATAGTCACTTGAATGTAGTGTACTGCATCACCCTGAATGGTGAGGTTCGTAGTTACAAAATCCAACATCTATTACTTCAAATGATGAAGTATTTACACAAATTCTAAACTAAAATATCTTGAAAAAATATCAAGATTTCTTACAAATATCTACAATTGTGTTCCATAAATAGAACTCAAACATAGCACACTAAAAACTAATGAATATACTTGGCACTATATTTATGAATTTCTGGTGACAAAGAAGAGCAATTCGAATTTTATAGCAACTCTTATTTGATGAGGTGGCATCCAAGTCACTAACTGTCTTTGAGCTTTTTCCTCTCGAATTTCTGAAACATAGGGTCCCAAAATCCTTTTATATATCTCAATCTGAGATATATATGTAAAAAGAGAAATATTTTATTGTAGATAAATATGTTTTCAAGCAAAACCTCTCCCAGTTTCCTAAATTCCACTCCAGTTGTTCACAATAGGCTCCGCAAAAAGATGTATAAAACATAACTTTGCACAATCTGAAAAATAGGCTATGAATATGTGGATTTATCTCCCATTTTTTAATACCTGTGCCTAAAGTGAGATAGTTTTTTATTATATGTTAGCATCTTAGGAACATAAACCTCCTCTTGCTTTTCAAGATTCATTTCTGATTGGCCAAAATGTTCTCTGCAAAGTGATGACTAAACAAGGATGTTCTGTAAAAAGTTCTTTCAAATATTGTTTAAAATTTCCAAAACCATAATGGATGTTAGAAACATGAGAGAGGTTTTTGTATATGAGGATGTTATAAACAAAAACCTCTTTCAGATTTGAAAATTCTTTCCCATCTGTTTGTTTGTTCCATTTGTCTTATTTCACATGTATGTAACCTTCTGTTGAGTAAAAGCCTTTCTTCTCTATTAGAAAATTACTATCTCTATGATAATTGTCTTTTATTTTAAGGAAAACCACTCGAATTCTCATTTCGAGAATATGGAAGAAACAATTTTTTAACTAGTATTAAAACTATTTCCTCAATCTTCTATTTTAATAACCTCCAAAAACTGAAACATTCTATTAATGAAATATGGGTTTGCAGAGAGCGAATAATGGCTTCATTTGAATTGGGAATTTTGTGGACAGAGTCTTGATTTGTGGAGTTTTATCTCTGGTTGCAAATGGATTTAATTCAGATTTGGAAATAATCTTCTGGTTTATGCAATTCAAACAGAGATAGGCCATGACAAGATTTCATTTTTGGAAAACGCTGTGGTCTCTAGACGGGTGCAAGAATGGATTTCAAATAGTGGGGGCTTAATACATGGCGTGGAATGATATAGAAATTTTATCACAGCGCAAGGTATATAACAGTAGCTCATTTTTTTTCACATTGGTTTAACAGTGGAAAAATGCTTTCGTACTGCACAGATGGAGAAGCGGTTTTATCGAAATGATGCAGAGGTAGTTTCGTTTTTTATCGCATCTCAAAAGATGGTAAAGCAGTTTAAAGGATGGGAGTCTGATGAAATGTAAGACTGCCACATGGTAGGAGAGTGGAGAGCGAAAACCACCCATTTCAAAACTCTTCCAAGGTTTTAATCATGGGTCAGTTTGGGGTGCAAAATGGCATGAGAGCTGTTGGATCTAAGGAGGATAATCGAATGGCTGATGAATGTTACGGGTATATAAAGGTGGGACCCGGGAGTCATTTAAGCGAGGGGTTAATATAGAGTTATGTGAAATGGGTTAATATAAAAAATGATATGGGATTTAAATAATATAATGGATGACTGTTTTTTAACTAGAATATAATATATGGAAGGATATTAATATAAGCGAGTGGGGTAATGGGAATTAATATATAATAAGATGTTAGAAATGTATATAGGGAAAGTATTTATACATTGGGGACTTAGATATGGAATATTTAAAAATATTTAGGATAAGTGGGTTTATTGAAAAAGGGAAATAAGGTTAGTAAATAGGTAAAGGGTTTTAACTAGGGAAACGGTGGATTTAGTTAGGGAAATGGTTAGAATAAGGGGAACGGGATATTAGAAAAAATGAAAATGGTTTAAACTGAGGGGAATGTGTTTTTTACAAGGATGTTAGAAATATGAAATGACCAACAGTGCTTTCCATGATTTTCCAAAGTGCTTCTACCTACCCTTCTTTATCCTAGCATTTTTATTTCCTTTTCTTAGGTGCATTTGAGCTTGCAAACCCTTATTCATTTTCTTTCAATCATCAAACTAACTAATTCTATCCTTATTTCTTCCAAGGGCTCAGATTAAACTGTTGAGCTCCTTATTTATTCTCTACCTAACAATTGATCTGCCAAGGTTAAACAGTTTGGCTAGATCTTTATTCTATATCTATCAGCATGATATTTAAAGCATGAAAAGTCAAGATTGAGCTATTTGACCCTCATGTATTGTGGCATTTAGGACAAGCTGCACACAATATTATTTGCAAAAGTAAACTAATAGTAGTGGCATTTGAACGTGCAAAACTTTCATGATCCATTTTAGTGGGGTTCATATTTAATATTCCTTTTTTGATATTTGTTTCTTTTTTTTCCTTTGATTTTTCTTTACGAATTACCCTCTTTTCTTTTTTTAAATATGGAAAACATTTGCAGAAAGCAAAGGTATGTACAATATTACAATATTTTGAAATAGAAAATTCAAAATTATGAATCCTATTATTATAGGACCCTAACAATGTAGAAGAAGAATACACACTAGACCATAACCCCAACTATGATACAACCACCTAATGATGATCCTAGACCTCCTGACACGGCCTCTTCAACTCTTTGCAGATAGACACTTGTACAATTTTTACAATGATGTATTTACAATGACATAGTACAATGATACCTTTACAGTGACTGTATGCAGTGCTGCCCACTTGAAGTCTTCATGTGATGAACTTCTTGCTACTGTTCTACACCTTTATTTCTACTCTTTTCATTCCACCCTCTGTTGCACCTTGCTTTGCTTTGCTGCCCTAGAAATTTTGGTCCTTTGCAGCCCTTGACAACACATGATCTAGCTTTTTCTTTCCTTCTAGGAGCTCAATGTTGAATCTAGTGTATCTCTATTATTTAAGATCCCCAATTTGTGATTTTCAATTCTGTAGTAGTCATCTGAGTCTTCTTTCCAATGCCATAGGTCTGACCCAATTTGGATTCTTCAAGAGAGAGTTATGCCCAATCTGTCACAATGACCTAATTATGGACTGGTTCAGTAGAGAGAACTTGTACGGTATGCCACGTTTCATTGTTTCTTCATTCGGCTCTAAAATTGATAAAAATAATGCTACAGTCCGTGCAATATCTGCCACTTTTTATAGAATTCCAATCCGATACTCAAAGAGAGAGTTATGACGATTTTCCCAAGGTCACTTCTTTGAGATGAAGTTCAGGAGCCTGCAAAAACACTGACTTCCATAGATAATATCTCCGAAAATTTTGTGCACCTTGATCTAAAATTTGTACAGGTGCCTCCTCAAGATTTCGGCTTCACCTCATAAAATTTTTTAGCTTTTGAACCTTCGTAGAAACAAAGTTAGAGCGAAAATTCCACGATGACTTGTTTTAGGTAGTGAAATCCCTACATAAGGAGGATATGAGGATCACAATTTATATAAATGCTTAGGTTGAGAGGGGCTTCAACAAGAGAACGAGGGAGGGATTTTAGGAGCTTAAAAATTATTAATTATTGAATTTTCAATGACCCATGCCACAACCCCATGGGATTTTAGCCCACTAACTGGGGTTACAAGCTTCAAACATGAATATCTCTCAAACCGTGAATAATTACATGGCATGCCATATATCAACATAAACATCTTGACAAGTAGAAGCCTTAAAAAATATTCTTGACCCAGAATTTAGTAATTTTGTAGGTCAAAATTACCATGCAATATCAAGTTATCCCCTGGTGCTGCTTGGGTTGACATCAATGGAAACCACTAATCAACAAGGTGATCAATTTTTGGTGATAGTAAAAGAAAATCTTTCATCTGGTGTGAGTCCAAGGCCTAAATTAATATTTTTAGGTTTATGATCAAACCCTAGATTAACCAATTCAAATCTTAAAGTACTAATCTGAAGTTTGCAATTAGTAACCTTCTTGAATCTATTTTTCAATTCATACAAGTCTTCCAACTTTACTACAAGCTTTGCAAGCAATTTTCTTCAAAATACTTTTAGCTGCATATCATGTTCATATTCATCAATGATTTGATCAGAGTATTACCCTTCAGAAGTTAAATAAATTAGGATACCATTGTCATCATTAAGTACACACCAATTAGTTATGTTATCTGGAATGGAGGGACAAAAAAATTAACTCAATCGAAAATCTATCAAGACTAAAATCTTTAGGAGGAATGAGATTTGAAGCAACATTGGCTAGGATATCGGCACTAGCATTCTGAAATCTTGGAATGAGAGTCATATTGAATGCAGTGAAATGGGATATTAAATTTTGGATCAAGGATTGATAATGTTGGATCTAATTGGACAATATGAACAACAAATTTTTGAGGTGTAACATTCAATTTAAGAGAGACTGAGTAAGGCATGATATTGGATGATGCATCAGAATCTACTAAACAATTATGCACATTATTGTTAAAGATTTCAAAAGTCAAAAGAAAAGGAGGAGTGTGAGAATTTGATCTATCTCCAATCAAAATAGCATCGAAAGAATGAATCTTATCTGTAGATACATTTGGGGGTTTTCCTTTTCCTTGTGAGGCCTTCGAAGTAACAACAATAAAGGTTAATGGCGATGTAGGGACATCATTTAATTCATTGAGTAATAATTTATGCTGCTATTTTAATTTACTGACCTCATAAAAGGAAATGTTACCTTTGATATTTTCATCTCTTCTACAATATTATATTCAATGTTATCTAAAACCAACAAGGTTTTAGATGATGAGGATGATTCGGAAGCAGTTGGAGAAAAATTAGAATATTGAGTAGAAGTATTTTTAATCGTAACTTTGTATTTAGTAGGAGCAGGATAATTTGAGTTTTACTGCAAGGAGTAGTATCAACAGGTCGCTTTCTTCTAGTATTTACTGGCAAAGCTTCTTCTTCTTTCTCATTTTCTGAATTGGTCAAGATGAAGTCCCATAAGCCATGAGCCTCAACTATTTTCTCTTCTTGTGTTTATTCAAGATATAGAAATGTTTCTTCTTCTTAATATTCTTCATTATATTATATGTTTGATATATCAACAGGATGTTGTGATTGTGATGGTTTATTTCTTTTGAAAGGCCGATATGACTTGCTTGAAGATTCAACAACTTTTTTCTTGATTTCAGTGATCTCATTTGACATTGTTTTCAAACATTTATGTAATCCTTCCAAATCAAAAAGGATCTTTAGTAACCTTTTTCTCGGAGTCTTCTTTGAATTTCATTTTCTTGTATGTTTTATTTCCTCAACAATGGATTTCTTTTCAAGATCCAAAAATCTCTTCTCAACTGATAGAGCTACTTTCATGTTAGCAAGAAGTACTGTTTTCTGAGCTCTATCTACGAATGTATAAATTTTTGAAGGAAGATCACTCATATACCATTCAATTTGAACATCTACACCAGGTTTGGAAGTAGTTGGGATCTTATTTAACAACTTGTTGAATCTTGAATTAAAGTCTTTGATTTTTTCATTTGGTAAAGTCTTAAGATTTGACACATAATTTAGAAAAGTAGCAATAGTTCGATCATCACCAAAAAATTTCAAGAATTTATCTTCAAATATATCCTAGTATATGATTGACCTAGCTGGTAAAGATAAATACCAGGACCTAGCTAAACCTTGAAATGTATAGGGAAAAATTCTGAAAACCACATCTTCCTCTGAAACATCATTAATATTAATTGCTAACATAAATATATGAAGATGTTCCTCTGCAGGTAGATCATCATTAGGATTATATCTAGGTAACCATATTTCTGGATGTTTGGGAAGAGGATGTAAGGGTGGTGTCATAACAACTGCTACTGGGTTATTCCATGGTCGATTAGCCATTCTCTGAGTAGTATGTCCAGAAGAAGTTGTACTTGAGGTAGAGGTTGTAGAAGGATTTACAATTGAAGAAAATGCCCTTGTGGTACTAATATTACTAATTTTCTGTGAGAGAGGAATGTGAGTGGGAGTAGGAGATAATGGATGATAGGAAGAAGATAAAGGAGTTTGAGAAGAAACAATTTTGAGAGAAGGAGTTTGAGGTGGAGAAGATGAGGTAACCACACTAGCTAAAAATTCTACATCTGAAGTATTGTTTTCTTCTTTAATGAGTGGGAAATGGGAATTCAAATGGATTAAATCCAACATTTTCACTCTGGGATCTAGTCAAAACTCCATAATATTTAAGGTATGAAGAAACAATTCCTTTAGACAAATCATATTGAGAAATTTTTTATCCAGATATGGAAATTCCTTCCAATATCTGAATTAAAGTTTGTAATTCAAGGGGATTTGTAACTGGTTTTATCTGAGTGGAAGTTTGTTCTTTCTCCTTTGGAATTGGTCTAGGAGATTTAGTGGATAATTGAACAACTTTAGATCTATAATTTGGATATTTAGAATGTGATCTTGAAGTTGGTGGGGATTTTGAGGGAAAGCGATTTTTTGGATGGCCTTTAGATTTCAAAGAAGAATTTTTTTCCATTCATAGTCTAATGTCCCTCCTTCTAGCACCAAAAATGTTGATGGCCCGAAATGTAAACCTCAACATTGGGGAAAACCACCCAGGTGGGACCTTAGAGTGGATCCTTTTCCATTTGGGATGATAGCTCCAACTAGAAATTAATGGGACCATTTTCCTGATATATGAAATTATAAGAAATAAATTGAATAAAAATATAGAGTTGTGATACAAATAAAACTAAAATATAGATTAATAAACTTATATCTATCCTAGGAATACTATTTTTATATGTGATTATAAAGATTTCATAACTCACATGAAAATATAGATTAACATGAAAATATGATGTTAAAGTTGAAAAATATAACTAATTTAATTAAATAGTTAATTAAATTAACTTATAAAAATGTCATACATATGAGATCTCGTTTTTCATTCATATAATTCAATAATTCAATCCAACATATCAATAATGATAATGAGCGATTGTTAACGCGCATATATAATGAACAAAATCAAACATCCATTCAACTCTTAAAAAAAAGAATAATAACAGGATAATAGTACCTGATATATTACTATGATGTTCATGATTAAAATAGTGATGATTTAGCTATATATTAAGAAAAACTTGAGTTACAGTAGTACAAGCTTAAGCCTTATTTTTAAAATTTAGAACCCACTCTCATATCAAATGGAGGGGATTTATAGTTTCATTACAAAATGTAAATATAGAAAATAACATAACAACTCCAAGCAGTTTAGCAGAAATAAATTAAAAGGAAAAATTTAGAATCTATTGAAATAGATTATCTAATACTGGGAAGAAGACTATTCTCTTATTCATTGTTGTAGCTCATAGATATATGCCATGTTCTTTAACTCAGGTGGAGCCCTTGGTTTCATTCACATTTGGCTAGTGAAGATTGCATCTCTCAACACTGGTAGCATATGTATGATTGTACTGGATAAACAACAGAGCATTAACCAATAACTATGTGGTTTGAACAAAAATTTCTAATGATTTTCCAAGTCAACTTTAGTTAGATGATCAATAATTTCAGCCCGTTTTTTAGAGGTTTCTTTCCACATTTTAGTGAGTGGTTTGATATCTGGTAATGCTCCTTCAGGAATAATTTGTATGAGATTGGCTTGAAATAATTTATCACTGATTGCCTCAATTATATTATATGAAATATCCCTTGCTTGAAACACTGTTGTTTCGGTATGCTTGAGACGAATTTCCCATTCTCTGAAAACAATCTCCTTATGTGATTTTTAAATCCTAGGAATATTGACTAATATTCCATCTATGTTGTCCTATCATGTTATGAAATTGGAAATATTCTCCTCAATGTCATAAAAATAAGTTTAACATATGATAGCTAGCCTAATAGAGAAATAGCCATTTTGCATAGATCATGAATTTTTTCCAATTTCTGGCAAAAGTAACTTGTTGCTAAGCCAGAAGAGTGTTTAAATATTTTGATTCTTTCTTAAATTCAATCAATTCAAGATTAGCATTTAGTTGTTCAATCCATCTCTATAGTTATAGGATTTGAGAGTCTCGGGCATGTATATCAGTATCATATTGAACTCTAAGAGAGTTAAAATTATTTTGAAGCTCTCTGGCATGTCCTTTCCATTGTTTATCAATATTTTTCTTTTCAATCTCAATAATTGATTCGAAATTCATAATCCTTTTTTCTTTCTCCTTAAACAATTGTTGTACTTCTGTGATTTTATCCATTGTTTTTGAGGCATAGGCTATAGTTAATTGAGAGAGCCTACCTAGCTCCTATGTAGGAGAAGTCTTATAACCTTTCCATAATACCTGAAACAATGCATCTCCAAGAATCAGGGCTTGGGACTATTCAATTTTCCTTTTCTTCCTCTCCCTTTTTACCACAACCTTATGTTGAGGGCTATAAAAGATATCAAGTGGAGGAATTTGTTCAACTTTTAACAAAACCTTCGATTTTGGGAAAGGTGGTATAATCTCAATATATTGGACCTCCAAAGGATTTTTAGAGGCCTTTTTGTAATCGAAGTTTGTTCAAGGTTTTTGGAATTGTCTTGGACTTTCTTTTGTAGGGGAGTATTATCAACTTATGTTTCATTGACCTTAGAATTTAGAGTCTAATTATATTCCTCCCATATTTATTTTAGCCTATTATCAGGCAAAGGAACCTCTACTTGTGAAGAAGAGGAGGTGACTATTTATATTGTCTGAGGAACATCAATAGTTTGTGTAGAACCAACAATTATCACATCCTCAAAAACTACCTCATCTTCAGGAATCCATATAATTCAATAGGAAAATTCCCTAATCTAGAAACCCTATACGGTGTAAATTGAATCATCTACTATGGATTCAGTTGTTTCTTTGCTAGTTTCATGAAAAATAAAAAATTAGGAGCTTTCTCAAATATATCATCAAATATATCTGGTTCATGGGAAAATTTCTTGATGCTTGATGTTTTTGTAACCTTTTTGAAAATTTGATTTGGGTCATATTATCTATTGGAATGGTGGGGAAATTTAATTCATTAATTTCATTAATTTCAAGAATTGCATGCTTTAAATGAACCAAAGCATATATACTACACTAGATTGGAAAAGTAGGCCATGCATTTTTGTTTGATTCTCTCAATACCTTTGAAATACCGTTTCCTACAGTCTGATAGGCTATCTCCCTAGCAAGAAGTTTGTCAGGAATGAATAATGGTAGCACATGGGGGTTGGATAGACTCCCAAAGACTCAATAATAGGTAAATAACTCCTCCCAAAACTAGTTTCCTATCCAGAACAAGTCAGTTTTGGCCTCTGGAGATAACCGAGAGGTATTTTTGTCAAAAATAATTTGTTGGATAGGTAGGATGACTCTATGAAAAACTTTATAGAAATGTGGCAGATATTTTGAATCCCCAATAATATCATGGTAGATGTGAATAGGGGTTGGGTATTCTATATTCCATTTCCAACCCATAGAGGAAAATTCCATAGTGAAATAGAGGGCATCCATAATTTAAGCACTCAAGTAAAAGGGGAGAATTACATTCTTAAAGACACTCTGATATTTCCTAAAATAAAAGATGTTGGAAATTAGGTTATCAGAGAGAATATTACCCCAATCCATTATAAAAAACTCTAAATAGGAATCTATAAGTGGTGTCCATTGATCAATAAATTTATGTGTATTGGGTTGACAAAAAATCCTACACATCATAGCAGCTACCTGACAAAAGGAACCAACAAGGGAGTCAACAACGTACTTACCCAGTTCCTCTCACTAATGCTTGTTTGAATCCCTCCTCCATGGCATAATTGGCTTTGATGCATGGTCATGATATTTCATGAATGCTTCCACGAATTCTTTTCATATTTCAATTGTGGGTCAGGTGATGGTACATTTTATTCAATTATTCACCAACAAAATGACCCAATAATTGTTTGTTTTGTTGTCACAATATTTCTGTTGGTAATATTCAATTATGTCACAACCCACCAAACCATCTATTTGTAAGGAATAATTATGGGTGGAATTGTGCAAAAATGAACTAGTTGCATCACTGTAGTTAGAATTGGAGACTGAGGTATAATCATCGACAGTCACTATCCTCTTTTTAATTTTGGGTTCTTTGTCTTGAAATAAATTGCACATGGCTTCCCATGAGGAATTCCCAACATCTTTGGTGCAGATTGTGTTAGAAATAACCCTGGTGTGGCTTTCATGTCTTCGGCACTTTTGGTGGGAGGAGTGGTAGATAGATATTGTGTTGTATTATTCTTCTTTCCTTTCCCTGATTTAGACATTTCTTGATTGTTGTGATGGTCGGGACTAACCTGTAGCAGAAGAACACAAAAATAAGCGATAGCTTCTTAACTCTCAAGACTTAGCGCGAATGCTTAAACATTAAAACTATAATATTTTTTTTCATGAAAAATATTGATAAAATCAAGGTGAAATGAGTGCAAATGATTATAATTTAGAAAAACATAAATTCTCCACTTCCTGACATTAAATGCAGAAACGTGATTTCATGTGGGCTTGATCCGGGGTAAAATCTTAATACCCCTTAACCAAGACCTTTTACTTCGGCTGATAAATAGAATTGAATTTAATTAAGACGTTAAAGAACTGAAATGAACAATTGTAGTTGTAAATAAGAGGAACATAAATGAACAAGATCAGCAATCATAAGAACACATCGTTTGATGACGAAGTTCGTCCAGGAGGGACTACATCTCCGGGCCTCGGTATCAAGATGGTGTAGGCCGCTGCATTATGTGTTGTAAGAAGAGATGTACATGGATGTTCTTTCCTATGACATACAAGGAAAATTTTCCCTCACGCAGGAGTGGCTTGACTTCTTTAAGAGATGTTATACTATGGAACTCTCATACATAAAGAAAGACTCCTATCAGTATGACCATAGCTGACATGTAATAAATAAGAGTATCCCGCCAATCCTGGAAAACAAGGGATCTCAACAATACACATAGAAAATAAGATCATCCCGCCAATGTGGCATAAAAGGGACTCATACATGACACAAATCCATAGCTAAAAGTACATCAATAACAACACAAAGCAAGATCCCACGACTCATGTATCAACCGAGATTTGCAAGACATAATGCATCTCAACGAGAAATAAATAAAGAAGTACATGGAATCCAAATCATATACCTCATGCTACCATTTGCTGAAGGCTGAGCAGCTCTGTGGCTGAATCTGAAAACACCATCAATCTTGTAGCGTCGAAAAAGGTGAAAATGACTGCTCACATGCAGAAATCTGACACCGGCATAACCCACTTCCAAAAGTGGCTGAAAAATCAAAAACTCAGATGCAGAAACTGAACACGTCATCAAACTCGTGGCATCGAGTAGTGCTGAAATGACATAAAATTTGTCCCATTTGGACAAAGTCAAAATTTCGCCCTCCTGAAAGTTAAGCTCAATCAAGGTTCTGCCTACCTCTTTTCTGGCTCATGGTTCCACATGACCTGCAATAAAAAAATAATAAAATCGAACTGCGTGTGTGCTCTCCCGCTCCTGCATGGCCTGGGCGCACTGGTAAAAAGACGAGTTTATATATATTTTGTGGGCGTACTTACCCAAGTCCCACCGTTGGTGCGTTGGTTGAGGGCGGAGTTAAATGGGCGGAGGTCGGGGGATCAAATCCCGCCTCCCCAAATATGAACTACTTTTTTTTAAACCGGCATTTGTTTTAAATTACAAGTATGGGGGGGTTGGGTCCGCCTTGGGCGGCCCGCCCCCAACCATCATCGTTACACATTATAACATATATTTTATATATGGTTTGAACGTATATCATATACGTTATATTGTTTCACATAACCATTATATGTTATATATATATATGATGGCTAAAAAGTGGTGCCGTGGGGTCCGGCAGGGGTCATGGCCTGCCAGCCCATAAATATATATTTTTTTGATATGGTGTGACATGCGGTCAAGTGGGGTGGCGGGGGTGGTGGCCTGCCACCCCTTTTTTTAAATAATTTTTGTTTCTTAAAAAACAAATTATGCCTTTTTGAAAAATTCATTTTTGGACCGAAGGAGACAATTTAAACAGGCCACAAATTTTCCCAGAATCTGGCCTGAGCTTGCCAGAATTCGGTGGCCAGAAAAATTCGAATTTGCGCCTTCCTTAAGGCTGTCCAGTCACCAAGTCAACCTGGAACTTTGACCGCTTATAACTTCCTCATACGGACTCGGAATTGAGTGCCGTCTGCACCGTTGGAATCAGAAAGACAAGATATACAACATGAACTTGGCTTGATAACAATCCAAACACTTTGATGTTTTAGCCTTTTACTCAGGCCACTTGTACCTGTACCTGTTTTATCCACCTGGATCAATCCTCCCCACTGAGGAGCTTTTGGTCCTCCAAAAGCATCAAGCTTTACCTATCATCAACTGTTTGCAAATTTCGTTGAAAGGCGCATCCCCACATGACTCCTTCTCCTGTCGTACTTTGGAATCAAGATGCAAATCCAACACCTGCAACTGCCGAAATGCAAATGTCTGAAAAGGCACATCCCTTGAAGACTCCTTCACCTCACGTACTTCAGAATCGAGATGCAAAGCCAACACCTGCAACTGTGGAAATGCAAATGTCTGAAAAGGCACATCCCTTAAAGACTCCTTCACCTCTATCCTTCGGAATCGAAATGCCAACACTTGCCTAAAGCTGCCATGAACATTACATTCTCAATGTGACCAATAATGACCCAGATGTTTCCATACTTGCCACGAGTTTATAACATGCACTCGGTGGTCAAGCTTACAACAAAATGGAAATCATACCTCAACAAAATTACAAGACCAGACCTCATCGTCGCATTTCGAAGTGATGGCAAAACTTCTCATCACTTTTACATGAAAGAAATGCATCAGACAACTTATACAACATGACCGAAACATAAACGTCGTATCTCAAAGTGATGGTAACATATCATCACTTTTACATGAAAGAGATCCAACACACGACTTATAAAACAAGGCCAAAAAAATGTTATGGTCGCTTAAACGAGTGATGGAAACACATCATCACTTTCATAATAAAAATGCGACAAATGACTTACAAGCATGGCCATGACAAGCTTAACATCTCTAGAAAAAAAACAATCTAGAAGAACCACTTCTCATTTATTAAAACGAGTGGATCATTTCCCTGTGGCAAACTTGCTTGTCGATCATCTCTTTCGACTGGTGTATGCACGGGCTCTTTGGCTTTACGGCGCTGCTCTGGATGAATTTTCCAGCATGTGGCTCTTTGGTGGCCACTTCGGTCGCAATGGGTGCAAAAGTTCTTTTTCCTCCAAACCTGCTTAACTGATTTCTTTTCCTGTTGGGAAGAAGGCTTTTCATGCCTCTTCCTTCTTTGTGCTGCCATCCTCTTCCAGCACTTAGAAATCACATGGTTATTTAAACCACAAAATAAACAAGTTTTACGATGCCATATTTTACGACCGTGGTTATCAACATTCTTATAGTCAAAATGCACTCTGGAATAATGAGACTTAGTATACCTTCTGGGGTGGTCTCTGGTGCGATCATGATGATGGGAGCTCGCCTCGGTTCCTTCACTGCAACGTGCACTGCCGTGGAACGATGGCGAAGTGTCCCTATCATTCCTCTTCCTTGGAGAGTTCATCAGTATCTGTTTGCCCTTGATGTCCTTCGAACATCCTTCACCATTGTACCCCAAACCTGCATAACGAGGTCGTTGCACAACCTCCAATGGTTCGGTTATGCCTTGGCCATGAATGCCAAGTCCTCCTCCTCTGTACCCCATTTTAGTGAGGAGCCTCATGCCGGTACCTGTGATTGGTATCTCCACACTTCCAACTGAAATGACATCATGTGAAGAAATTGAAGAAAAATCAACACTATTTACCTTAGGTGTTGATTGCGAAACAGATGAAGAAAGCTGTTGTAAGCCTTCGTCGCGCTTCACTTCTATCACTGCCTCTGACATGGCTTGTAGCTGAAGCTGCATCTGCTGCATCTCCTCCTTCTCTTTCTGTAGGAATGCTTTTAAGGCATCATGATCTCTCTGAAGAGTTTCGTTGTTGCATTTCAAATATTCCCACGCCTCTGTCGTGGCTTGCAACTGAAGCTGCAACTGCTGCTTCTCCTCCTTCTCTTCATGTAGGAACGCCTTCAAGGCATCATGATCTGCTTGCAGAATTTCATTGTTGCGCTTCCAATCTTCCAACTCTTCTGTTGTGGTTTGCAACTGAAGCTGCAATTGTTGTTTTTCCTCCTTCTCTTTGTGTAGGAGGGTCTTCAATTCTTCGTTCTCCGCTGCTTGTTTTTCGTAAGCCTCGTACAGCATGTCCGCTTTCTCGGACACCCTGAGCATGGTTTCGTACATGTCCTTGACACTTTCCATGGCTCAACTCAGCAAACGTTCAATGTTCACGCCTGCAATCCAATCAACAAGAATACCTGCTCCGATACCACTTGATCCAGGGTAAAATCTTAATACCCCTTAACCAAGACCTTTTAATTCGGCTGATAAATAGAATTGCATTTAATTAAGACGTTAAAGAACTGAATGAACAATTGTAGCTGTAAATAAGAGGAACATAAATGAACAAGATCAGCAATCATAAGAACACGTCGTTTGATGACGGAGTTCGTCCAGGAGGGACTACATCTCCGGGCCTCGGTGTCAAGATGGTGTAGGCCGTTGCATTATGTGTTGTAAGAAGAGATGTACATGGATGTGTTTCCCTATGACATACAAGGAAAATTTTCCCTCACGCAGGAGTGGCTTGACTTCTTTAAGAGATGTTCTACTGCAGAACTCTCATACATAAAGAAAGACTCCTATCAGTATGACCATAGCTGACATGTAATAAATAAGAGTATCCCGCCAATCCTGGAAAACAAGGGATCTCAACAATACACATAGCAAATAAGAGCATCCCGCCAATGTGGCATAAAAGGGACTCATACATGACACAAATCCATAGCTGAAAGTACATCAATAACAACACAAAGCAAGATCCCACGACTCATGTATCAACTGGGATTTGCAAGACATAATGCATCTCAATGAGAAATAAATAAAGAAGTACATGGAATCCACTTCATATACCTCATGCTGCCATTTGCTGAAGGCTGAGCAGCTCTGCAGCTGAATCTAAAAACACCATCAATCTTGTAGCGTCGAAAAAGGTGAAAATGACTGCTCACATGCAGAAATCTGACATCGGCATAACCCACTTCCAAAAGTCGCTAAAAAATCAAAAAATCAGATGCAGAAACTGAGCACGCCATCAGACTCGTGGCGTCGAGTAGCGCTGAAATGACATAAAATTTGTCCCATTTGGACAAAGTCAAAATTTCGCCCTCCTGAAAGTTGAGCTCAATCAAGGTTCTGCCTACCTCTTTTCTGGCTCATGGTTCCACATGACCTGCAATAAAAAAATAATAAACTCGAACTGCGTGTGTGCTCTCCTGCTCCTGCATGGCCTGGGCGTACTGGTAAAAATACGAGTTTATATATATTTTGTGGGCGTACTTACCCAAGTCCCACCGTTGGTGCGTTGGTTGAGGGCGGAGTTAAATGGGCGGAGGTCGGGGGATCAAATCCCGCCTCCCCAAATCTGCGCTGCTTTTTTTTAAACCGGCATTTGTTTTAAATTACAAGTATGGGGGGGTTGGGTCCGCCTTGGGCGGCCCACCCCCAACCATCACTGTTACACGTTATAACATATATTTTATATATGGTTTGAACGTATATCATATACGTTATATTGTTTCACATAACCATTATATGTTATATATATATACGATGGTTGAAAAGTGGTGCCATGGGGTCCGGTGGGGGTCATGGCCCGCCAGCCCATAAATATATATTTTTTTGATATGGTGTGACATGCGGTCGAGTGGGGTGGCGGGGGTGGTGGCCTGCCACCCCTTTTTTTAAATAATTTTTGTTTCTTAAAAAAAAAATTATGCCTTTTTGAAAAATTCAGTTTTGGACCGAAGGAGGCAATTTAAACAAGCCAAAAAATTTTCCGGAATCTGGCCTGAGCTTGCCAGAATCCGGTGGCCAGAAAAATTCGAATTTGTGCCTTCCTTAAGGCTATCCAGTCACCAAGTCAACCTGGAACTTTGACCGCTTATAACTTCCTCATACGGACTTGGAATTGAGTGTCGTCTGCGCTATTGGAATCAGAAAGACGAGATCTACAACATGAACTTGGCTCGATAATAATCCAAACACTTTGATTTTTTAGCCTTTTACTCAGGCCACTTGTACCTGTACCTTTTTTATCCACCTGGATCAGGGCTTGAAACATCATCATATAGAAGGAAAATTATCAAAGGAATGAAATGGGATGAGTTTTTAAAATTTAGGATATTGGAGAAGTCTGATAAATGAAAATCCCGATAAGGTAATGGATATGGGAAAAGGTGGGAAGGGATATCGGGGAAATCATACCGGGAGTGGAAATGTCGGAGATGGAAACTCTCGAAAGGGAGAAGTATCAGAGGTGTCAACCTACAAGAGTTACGATATAATGAGCACCAGTATTAATAAAATAATGTTTGTGGGGCCAACGGCTAGTTATAATATTTAATTATATAATAATGTGCATTATTTTATGATGAAACCTTAGTAAAAATCCTTTTTGAGAAAAAATCACCGGGGAAGAGATACCAGAGAAGGTTTTATGGTAACTTTCACAAAAGGAAAGTTACAATATAATAAGTTTTTGACAGGAAATGTTTTTATTTAAACTTAATCTTATAAAAGGTGTCTTTTTAAGGGTTTGTGATTAACGTAACATTTTAAAAGGTGAACCTTAGTTTTATTACTTCCGATGATGGAAGTCTTCAAGCTTACAGGATACAAAAATTTCCTAACTTTATTAAAATAGAATAAGGTTCCCCATTATTTATTAATACTTAAACTAAAATGAATGGGCAGTTGTTGTAGGCCACAACACGAGGTGAATTCTCTTCTTCATATTTTGTGGTAACAGGGGAAGTTCCTAAATTTACTCCTCTCCTTAATATCAAATGTGCATGATTACATTCTATAACACTGCACCCCACATTCCCCATTTTAACATACTTACGAGGGTAGATAAGAGATAAGATTTAATATGCATGACCTAACTTTCAAGATGCATTTACGGAAATTGGGTCTAAATTTCCAACACATGCTATTCATTTTTACAAACACTTTGTGTACATAGTACCTGTAAGTCATGGATGCATAGTTTGTTCTCTATTTACATTAGTTTCATCAAATGTTCATCAATAAGGCTTACTTCCCTCTCATACTTGTTGCAACAAACACATGTTTGTTCATGCATCAATATAAAATAACAAAGAGCATGTCAAACCATGAATTAGGTCTAGATCAAGAGAATATTGTATAATAATAAATACACCATGCATGTAACATATACTTAAACAACAATAAATCCATTAAAAACCATTCATGTAAATAATAGTAAATTAACAATTATTCTCATTGATCACCAATAGATAATATCACATATTAACATATGAAAATTACCAACCAATTCAGGGACTTCCACGTACCACCCAACCATATATTGGGTTGAACCAAATATTTCTTTCATCCAATCACCCCCATGCCATATTCAAAGCATGAATGTGGGATCTCATGGAATAAAACAAGAAAAAACCAAACCAAGGCTTCCAGAGGCCAAACCACATCAACCCTCAACCAATGATTCCACCTCATAGTTAGACATCACTAACCATAATCAGGTCGGTCTCTACCCAAGTTGTTCATGGATTTAGAGCATTTGTTCCAACCTGGATCTATGACTAGTAACTCAACCCACAACTATCACAGGGCTCCAAAGTGTTTATCCAACCAAGTCTCCAAGACTAGTAACTCAACCCACCAAGTGCTCCAGAGCGTTTTTCCAACTGAGGCTCGATCACTAGTAACTCAACCCAAGTTGTTCCAATGCTTCTAGATAATTTGTCCAACCAAGGCTTCAGTAACTAGTAACTCAACCCAAATCCATAAGGAAAATGAGTACCAATCAGAAAAAGAAAAAAAAAGGGTGGAAAAACTGACAACACCATGGTTATCCACGATATGGCAAGGCAAGGCTAAAACCATTTTCAATCCAGGAAAATCTCCATTCCAATGACAACACATAACCAAGAAACCATATGCATGTCCCATGCATGCAAAAAATAACAAGGAAATCATACATGCAACCTATTACCTGCAAAGCATTCCAGTTGTATCCACTAATCCAATTGTTCCCTTGTGCTTTCTTGTTTTCCTTTGCATTCTTTTCCCAATCCAAGTGAATGCTAGAGTGCTCTAAGCATGCTCCAATAATGCTCTAAGTCTGCAAGAGTATGAGAAAATAAGAGAATGAATGAGAGATCCAAATACTAAACTCAAAAAAATCCATGAATTGATCCTTATAAGACTTTTTATTATTGATGCCTCAATTTTCTTCATTTTCCTCCTTTTTTTCCTTCAATTTCCTCCTCATGCAAATATGTGAGCTTTCACCTTCCTTTTCTCCTATTTTCCTTTATTTTCATAAATAAATGTCAATTAATGCCTCTTTTCCTTTTCCAATTTCCTTAGCCATAATAAACTGAAAATGACATCCACTATGATTTTCTACCAACCATTCGGCTTTGAATACATGTCCCATGACCTTGGTCTTATATTTCTTTTACAAGGAAAATCAACCAAGGGTTGTTACAAAACCCTACCCCTTGGGTGTACACTGTCCTTGGTTTTCAATGACTCCTATAAACCAGCAAACCGATAAAAACATGATATACTTCCCATGGAGCTTTATAACATAGCTCGTTGCAGTATTTACAATGACATGATGCTGAAAACATGACAACCATACCGTTTACTAGAGCTTTATAACACAACTCATTATGGTATTTACAATAAAAATCACATATACACTCATGCACATTTTCTTCAACCAACAAATAATAATACTGTCTATGGACATTTATAACCCATCTCATTATAGTATTATAATAAAATGCACACATACATAAGCACATTTTCTCTAACAAGCAAATAAAATGATATGATGCCAGCATCCACAACAATGGAATCCAGAGGCTCGCACCTCTACCCTCAAAGTAGTACCATGATTCACCTCCTTCCAAGGAAGTGAAAAATCCACTTCCAAAGTCAAACTCTGTATCCAATATCTAGTTCTACAATATTGCGCTACTTGTTCCCCCAGTGAATAACTACCAACTCATTGTTCCAAGGCACACTTCCAATGTGCATATGATTCCATATGACAATGTTAATGACCAAAATAATTGTATTCCTTGGACTTCCCTTCTCTCCTACAGAGTCCCTCGAGAAATATGGTCACCCCATTCCAGGCAGTCACACACCTTCTAAGTTCTGTGGGAATCTTATTCTCTTATAAATAATCCCTTGGGTGACCCCTCCCTTGGTAAGGTTTCTTCGCATCAGAAGGTCCAAAATCCAAGGCATATCCCTCCCTCAAAACCATCATAAAGGTCATATAATGCTCATGGAAATCAATGTACATTATCGGGTACGAGTTTCCCACAATGGCCCTGCTCTTGAAGTTCTTTACCATCATACTATTGCCTGTTCCAATTACTTTGGTTGTTGTCTCTAATGCTTGCAGTTAGTTTGTACCACCCAACCCGTGAATTTTCCATGCTTTCCTATACCAAGCACATAATTTCATTAGATTCAAAATGAATAGAAATAAATTCAAATTATACTTCATTGGTGGCCCATCAATAAGGTACAGTTGCAATTTTGTTTACTTCTTGTCACAACAAGTCAAACTAGTTGTTTGATCAAATCATCATGTATAAATATATCACATGTGGTTAGCTCAAAACACAAACATCATAAATAAAAATCATAAATCACATGTAACCATCATAAATCAGAGTCATAATCACATGCATAAGAAAATCTAAAATAAAACACGGATACTTATCCTTCAATCAGTTCTTTTCTTCTACCTTTGTTCTTTGTCCTTTCGTACACACATCAGATCAGTTGCCACACCTGGAAAACACCCAGTACTTCTCTTATCTTCAACCACGTACACATACACATAATATACATCACAACACATACACCCAAATACAATGTACAACACCACATGATACATGCACCTTCACCCAACATGCAACACATACACCTACACCCGGTGTACAACACAACACATACACTAACACACAGTGTACAACACATCACATACACTGACACCCGGTGTACAACACAACACATACACTAACACACAATGTACAACACATCACATATGTACATAGATTACAACATAATGAATACACATATCACAATACAACGAATACACAATGCTCATAGCCTAGTACCACATGTGCACAACACAACGTGTACGACGCATACACAATACCACATGTGTAGAGTGTCACCTGCACAATTTATACACAACACCACCTGCACAACGTGTACACAACACCAGATGCATGACATGTACACAACACCACATGCATGACGTGTACACAGTTCCACATGTACACAACACCAAATGCACGACGTGTACACAACACCACATGCATGACGGGTAAACAGTTCCACATGTACACAACACCACATGCATGACATGTACATAACACCACCTACACACAACACCCCATGTACATAGCACCATATGTACAACATGCACACCATGCCATATGTACACAAAAATGCATATGTAACATGCACAAAGCACCATATATACAAAACATCGCACATATAACATGCGCACAACACCATGTGTACACAAAAATGCATATCCAACATGTGCACAACACCATATGTACCCAACACCACATATTGAACATGCACATGACACCATCTATACACAACACTACATAAACAACATGTAGACAACACCATATATGCACAACACCGCATGTATACAACATGAAAGGTACAACATGTAAAACATATACACAATAGTAGTTCTTCACATCCAAACACCACACACTCACTCTATCAAGAAACCTTGCTTCTAGTGCCTTTCCACTATTCATGCTTGTCCCGGCATGTTGCAGATCACAGTGCTTTCATTTCGCTGATGTATTCTTTAACATTACCTATCATAGCATAAACATAGACATATTATAATCACACAATATCAATTTATATCCACATGATACTGATCTCATAGATCTGTCAAGGCTACTCTTCCCACTTGATTCCTCATAGGAACAGGAACCCCTTCATGCCATTCATCTGCATAAGAAATCATTCCTCCACAAGCATGATCGCTAACGACCCTTTCATACAATGAAATACATACATGCATGTATACATATGCAGACACCAACATAATCATGATCACAACATAATTACCATATATCATAAGGTCTAGATTAAGAGAACTCCCTCTATCTGTGCACATCATGCACAAAATTGAGAACAAAAATTCCCAACTTAGCCAAGGCATCTGTTATCTTAAGCCCATTTACTTTAATTTTCCTACTACCTTTCTCATGATTGTCCTGCCACTGTCCATTTACCTCTATGGACCCAACCTGTCCAACTGGTTGTTATATTCTTGCTTTTATCTACCCTTTATTCATGCACCAGCTTCATTTGGGTCTTTGATTACTTGTTGGGTACCACACAACTCTCCCCGAGCTCCATTGAATTTCCTCTTTCCCAACCAATTCCCAATTCCCTCAAAACATAAAAGAAAATAACAAAAGTAAAATAAGAAGAAAACCATGGAAACCCAACAAAAATACAACACCAAACACAAAGTGGCATGGCCATGCAACAAACACAAACAAAATCGCAAATCAAGCAAAAAAAAATCACCAAACCCCGAAATAACAAAACTTCCAACGGACACCATGAATCGATCCCCCATGGTTTCCCAATGCTTCCAAGGATTCATGAGTGAAATCTTAGCCCGAGTCTTTAAGATCTATGGCATTCTCTTTTTCCAATTGATTTTATGCATCATCCAACATTAGCTCATGCATTTACAAGATTAAAACTCAACCTCTTATCTCAAATATCATCCTTAAGATAACAATCTGTCAAATACATGTCCATGGATATAACACATATCCACATAATTTCAGAGAAAATCAAGGTTAAGAAAACCCCTTGTGTTCATGCAGGTGCTCCTTCATTTGGAATTGAGGTTTCCAAACGTTGCCAAAGGAATTCTCACCCAATTCATTTCTTTTATTTTTTTACCTTGCCGCAATTGATTATTATTATGTGTTACTACATTCACAAAATGTTAGTTATATATAAACAAATCAATTATTACGTTGTCATGATACTACCAAGCATGTTGCCCTGCAACTGTTCACACATGTCAATCATATGTTCCAAAGATCAAGAAATTATGTCTATTAATTTGAAATCATAATTTACAAATGTGACTAACAACCATGTCATATTCTACAATCAACTCATACTCATTATTCATATTTCTACAACTAGCACCCACTTACACTCATGTGCATATCATTTTCTCGGCACATATTGTGTTAGTACAATTGTCTTAAAACAATATCATTTATTAATGCAATATTAAAAGCACATACTCATATCATGCACTTAATAAAGCATTCAAAAAACCTATCAACATACCCCCTTACTATCCATTGTCCACACTAAGGTAGAAGGAGGTAGCTACTATAATGGCCCGATCTCCAATGTCCAATTATGGAAATGGGATCTCCAAAGATCTACTAAATTTTAACAAAAATTTCCACAAATTTATTTTAATTTCTCATGAATTTTGTATGAGATCAAATCATAAACATTACACGTATTCCACTTGTAACATACTAACTGAAAATTTGCCACATAATCATGCCACTTTTCCATTTCGTTACATGCAACTTTTCAAATTCCTTGCATGCAACCTATCAAATTCCTTGCATGCAACTCTTCAAATTCTTTGAATGAAAATAGGCATATATAAGCTACATCCATATTATCATGTTAAAATACTATCCCATCCAAAAAATAGCATTTTCTTCAAACAATTACCATACTATTATATTTTTCTTGAAAAAGCTACTACACTATTACATTTTCATCTAAGAATTTCTTCAAACACTTTATATGTA
>CM076577.1:1299653805-1299870650 GCA_034641835.2 Pinus albicaulis
AACCTGTGTTGGTGCTAAAGGGTTCAGGACTGGTTAAACAGGACTAGGAGATGGAGGACTTGGAAAACTTGTTTCAACTTCGCTCAAATCAGGTAAAAAGTAAGACCGATGATGAAAATCATCCCACGGTCTATCTATACCAGTCATAGCTTCTAGGATGGCCTCTTCAGATGGAAGAGTGGTATCAAGGCAATCCTGGGCAGAAGAAGAACTAAGTGCCCAAGCCAGAGCCACATCTCCATCCAACTCTTCCGGTGAGAGAGGAGCTGGGATGGATTCTGCAGAGTCAACAATAGATTGATAAGCAATCTCAGCTGCAGACATTGGAAATGCCATTCCACCCACTTGACCTTCCGCTAATGTGGCAGTAGGGGAAGGTAAGGTCCAAGGGTCCAAAAAATAATGAGTTCTGAAGAATTCTCTTCGAAGAGGAGCCTTGGAGGATGAAATCGCATTAATATGAACCGTAGGAGGAGGAATATTGAAAGTACCCATCAAGGAAGAATACATTCCAACCCCTAAATTCTCAACATGCGCCTTAGTATTATCCAACTTTGGAACAGATGAGTCAGTAGACGCATTCGGGTCTACAGGAGGACAGTCCAGTTGGTCCACTGTAACAATCCTCCCTTCGTGAGGGAAACAAATAATCCGAAATAATGAGGATGCAATGACATCCATCTCATAAATCCAGTTTCTCCCCAACAGAAGGTTGTAGTCCAAGCTTGCATCAACTACCTCAACCTCTATATTCACAGTTTTTCCCCCAACACAGATAGGCAAAGCTGGGACAATACCATGTGGTCTGTGAGAATGACCATCAAACGCAGTCAGAAGAGTGGTAGATGGAACAACTTTGGGAGATCCAATCATCTTCCAACATGTGAGAGACATCACGTACGTGGAAGCACCCTATCAACAACCATCCGAAATATATTTCACTTCTGGTACGATGATTTAATATGAAAATCCATATGATGGGGGAGTCTCTTCTTAAAATTAGTCATATCAAATGTAATCAGAAGAGAATTTTTCGGATCAATAGCCCCAATGGCAGTGAGCAAAGCACTGCGCTGAGCCGGACAAGACTGGAGCACCTCTAAAGCTGACATAGCACAACGACTCTCCGCCAGATCTTCCACAATAGAGTAGTTATGGGCGGCCGTAGCATTTGGATTAATCGTCGAACGCTTAGTGGATGTTTTGGGCATCCGAGGCATAGGATCAAAAGTAGGCCTTGTAACGTGAAGCGGCTCAGTAGCATCAGGAGCATCTTTAGCTTTCGAAGACTCTTCTCCGCCATAATCACAGGATCTCGTAGCGACATCCACATGAGCACTCATCATGAATATGTTCGATGTGATTTCCCCTTCCTGGGTGCTCCCAGAGGAAGCCCCAGGATTTTGGTTCGCACCAACAACTAATTGTTGCCCTTGGGGAAAAGGGTTTGTTAACACAGCCTGGGAACTATAAGAACCCTACTGGGCTAACAAGCGCTGCACATCCTGAATTTTAGGGCAAATGTGTGTAAGATGGTCTCCAGCACATAGCTTGCATGGAAACTTCACTTTCCTTTTCTCCTTTGGACCCTCACCAACATGCTCGTTGGTTTTATTCGCATTACCCTTCCCATTCTTGCCCTTTTTCTTATTATTTCGTCCCTTCTTCTTCCCTTCGGATTGTTGATTTCCTTTGGGATCGGAAGTTTGGACAGCATTTATCGACAAAGATTGGGAAGGCGATGACTCAGCAGGCACAGCCTGACCAGAAGGAGCAGATTGCAAAGACAACTGCTGCAATTGAGTAAGCATGCTCACTGCACCACTATTCATCGACCCAATAAGTCCATCACCATGAGGACCAGGCTTAGTTTTGGATAAATATAATTTGGAGCGAGGAGCATTGGGCAAATATTTATGAAGGACCCCAGACTGAGAATATATCAATTCAAGCTGTTGGGCCCTAAAAATGGCCTGTTCCTTAGAAAATACCCCAGACAGGGATACATCCTTAGAAATGTCTGACTGCAGAGATTTCAAAAACCATTCCAAAAGGAATTCTCCTGGAATATGAGCTTTAATAAGCCTCTTCCTTCTCCGCCATTCCTGAATATGGTCAGAAATGTGGGTTGCGTCGTCCTGTTTAAAATTAGCTAGGAGTTCAGTCCCGGCATCATAACGGACTGGCAACTGGAAATGGTTTAGAAATGTAACAGCCAGTTCTCCAAATGTAGCAAAACTGCCCCCAGTTAGCTCAATATACCATTTGGTAGCGTTTCCAGTTAGGGTGCGTTGAAACAATCTCAACCTAATCGAATCATCGATCAGGGAGTTAGAAGAACACCATAAATGGAAGGTGGTGATGTGGTCAGCCGGATCTTCTCCATTCTTACCTTCAAACTTTGGAATGTCTGAAGGAAGTTTGGTGGGAACCGGAGGCCACCCCAGACTATAACGGATCGGATCATTAGTCAATTTCGACAGATCTGGCAAGTTTAATGTTGCCAGAAAAGGTAAACGAGGCGGAGCCTGAGGAGTCCATCCTTGATAGGATGAATTCCCAACATTCTGAAAATAATACCCTGGATTTGATGAGGCACCAGGTTGCCAGAAAGAACTCGTAGAAAAGGAGAAGAACCTCCTCCCAACGCAGAGTTACCAAAGACCAGACCAGTTCCCCCCACTGAAGTATGAAATGAAGAGGAAAGCCCCTGATAGGGGTTCCAGGCATTAGAAAGAGGGGAAAAGGTCTGATAAGCACTCGACGAAGGGAAAGAAGCATTCCCTTGGTGACCAGCGTAAAACGGATTCCCTGCCCCCGCTGTGGTGAATACAGGGTTCCAACCTGTAAAAGTAGTTGAATTCTGACCTCCAGACCAAGGGTTGAAACTCTGAGTATGAGAAGTAAATGGAAAGGACCCTAAAGAAGGATTTGAACTAGGAATATGTCCAGTTCCGAAGGGGAACCCTTGAAAAGAAGTTGATCCACTAGCCAATGGAAGACATGGGTGTAGATCCAACTGCAGCAGCGGAAAAGGAAAAAGAAGGAATCCCACTAGTGGGAATTCCAAAACAGAAGGGACTAGATTGGGAAGCATGTGCTTGGGTGGAACCAGAGCCAAACACAGCAGTACTAGAAGCAATCGAAGATATAGCAATAGTGCCCCCTCCTTCAACAGAAGCAGGAGTCTGAATGCCTGCAGCACTCACAGCAGAAGCCGCGTTCCCAGTCATGGCCATCGAAAGGTATGTATAATACGGAGGATCTTCCGGTCTCTCTGACTCAGGTCTAATGTATTCAACAACAAATGGATAATCAGGAGGAAGAGGAGGTGGAAGTGACACTGATGGTTTAGGTACTTCCTCTATTTGAACTTCTTCTTCCTGCGGAAATAAAACTCACGAGGTGAGTGGAACGCTCCTCTCAGAACCAACACCGGAATCAGCTACGAAACCTTCAGACCCTTGTGGAGGATCTCTCTCCACTACGTCAGATGTCACAGGGTGATACTCACCTGCTAAACTACTCCTACGCCTTCTTGAAAGAAGGCTCTGAACTCTCGGGAGATAACCCCCGGATTCTCCTCGATCGACGAGGCGCTTGATCAGCCACTTTAACAAATTTTAATTAGACTCAAAAAGTATAAAGCTAGGCAAGCTAGGAGCAAAGAGCACTCACTACAAAAAGAAATCCCTGAGATACAATCAAGCAAACAGCCTTCAGGTATTTCCGCTCCGGGTGATTAGGACCGGACACCAAAATACAAGAAAGCGAAGTATAGGACCTCCCGAAAGTAGTCTGGGATAATTACGGCCCAGGCCTACTAGCGAAGGTAACAGAAACAGTTACGCCGACCTCCTAACAACAGCCTTTGCTGGCACAAGTACCCAAGCTTCACAAGGGCACCCCCCAGAAGTACTGCTGGAAGTGATACGACGTCTGCCTCAGGTACCACAGGTATTCCCCCCCGCAGTCACCTATGTGGAACCTAAGAGTGGCAACTATGGGCACCAATCCGTGTCAGAAGCCGGGCGGAACGATCTTGAGGTCAGATTCAGCAAATCAGAGAGGGGGTATCTCTCTTCTCAGCCTTCACTTCCCCTCGCGCTTGACTCTCTGGAGGAGAGCTTTCCCGGTCCACCTAACGGAGTTGGATTTCACTCAATTAATCAACTTCTATGTTTTTTTTGAGCGGCCTTGGAGAGTTAACTCTCCACTCACCTAATCCAAGGCCCTACAACCTAGCTAGTTGGTGTATGACACTTAATAAAAACTTGCTAGTTGCTTTTAAATTATATCGCTTATTTTAATTGGTCGTTATGTTAAGTCAAAGGGATACGGAAATGAAACTTGTGGTGTTTTGACGCAGAAAAGAAATTAATAAAAACCAAACTACATGCAAATGCAGTTATTGTCTTTCGATGAAAAGCAACTTCTACACAGGTTCTACGAGACTAAAAATTTTATTTTTCTTTTCAGATAACAAACTTCACACTCACAAAAACTATGAAAATGACTAAATGCTTAAGTGCACCTGATGCAAATCACTAAGAGCATGCAAATTCTAAGATGCAAAATATACTAAAGCAGAGAGAAATTTCCCAAAGATCCTTCAGTTTTATCTCTTTTTGGTTGTCCAGAAAGCTAGTTCCCAAAATCAGAAACTCTTAATATAAAGACACCAAAACGCTTGAAACAAGAGGAAGAAACCAATGACAATTCCTTTCCAAAATCAAGTCAAAAACCAAAAGCAAGAAACCTCAACAAAGCTTCAACAGATATAACAAAACAAAAACAAAAATGCAAAACAAAAGCAAATGACAAAACAAAATGTTTTTTGAGCTTTTGAGTTTTATAAAAAGGAAGAGCTCGAAAAGACCAAGAAAAACTATCAAATCCCAAGCCAAACAACTCTGAATTTCAAGCAAAAACTTCAAAAATGCTCCAAATCTTATAGGGCTAGCTAGTAGCAAGATTTATATGAGCACAAGAAGACAAGAAACTCAATCACTCAGCCTAGAAGAATAGTACAACCTTGCAGCAAACAAAAACTTCAAAGAACCAAGAAAGACTCTTCAAAAATTGCAACAAGACCTAGTCAACTGAACTCAAGAAAACCAACCAAGAAATGGGAAAAAATCGAAGTGTAAAGCAAGACACAAAGGTAGGAAAGAGTAAATGAGCAAAGGCTCTCTGTTCTGATGAAGCAGAATAGCCAAGAATCCCCAGGAAGAGATCTTGGTACTCGAACCAGAAATGCCAGCACAAGAAACAAGATTTTCCAGATAAGCTAGTTTTCAACCAAACAAGAGAGAGAAAAGACCAAATACCACTTTCAACACAATCTAGAGGACACAAAGACACTGCAGGAATAGGTCTCCACAGTCAGACAAGACTAAAAAGCCAAGAAATCAAAATTTTCAAAATTGACCCAGATATACGCTACTTGACAGTTTTGAAACAAGCGTGCATACGCGACTGTGCTAAAGGAAACCCGCGTATACGCGACTCCCTTTAACAAAAATTGCATGTATACACGTCTGTGTGCAGACAAACCCGCGTATACAAAGGTAAATAATGAAAAATGAAAAGGATCAAGCCTGGATAAGGAACCAGGACTTCAATCTGACTAAGAAAGAGTTAACTGGACTGGAAATAAAAGTTAAAACTGTTGGAAACCTATCAAACAGCTGAAACCACCCAACAGGGGAATCACAAGAATGTGGTCCCCAGCGGAGTCGCCAGTTCTGTTTTGGGGAAAATCACCCTAGAGGTTTGTTGGGTCTAAACCTCCACAGAGCAGGGCATGCTATTCAGAAGGACTCACACACAACCATACTTGAATGCAAAAAACTAGTTAACAACGATAGCATAACTCACCCGTAGTCCTACGTTCGATGTAGATCCCACGGGGTCCAAACCCCCAACAACCCTTCTTCCTCCTTCGACCTGGAAAACAAGAAAGAACGTGCACGGAAACCTAGTTGTACAACATATACTTCTCCTAAACGTTAGTGCAATCCATGTGAAACATTATATAAACCATAATAAATGCTTAAATGATAATCTTTACACACATATAAGTAAACATTAACACACGAGTTCAGGAACAAGATGGTTCTTCATTATCACGAATAGCATGTACAGTAGTAAAAGTGGAGAGATCACCTGAATCCTTCCACGATCTTCGAGCAGACCGTTGTCTAGATTCGTCCCGCCCTTGCCTCGCTAAGATACTTTCAAGACTTGTGCACTCGAGATGGCATATAAATGGATGAACATCTCCAGGAAACAAGGGTTTCCTGTATAAATCTGGGAAAGTGCAGGAGGCACGGGGAATCAGACTTGAACTGGGATTCCAACAGAGTATAATGTCTATAAAATTTCCCTCTCCCTTAGGCCATGCACATGAGGGGCTTTTATACTCCCTCAAAGTAGTTTCAGTCAGTTGGAAAGCAGGTTGTTACGTCTTTGAGGTGGTGGATCCGGAGCTCTTGGTGTATCAACTTGAAAACAGAGTTTTATATATTTTTTAATGATTTTAATGGCATACGCGGGAAAGTACATGTGGAATAGCGTATACACGCGGAAAAGTCTGGGCATAACCGCATATGGGAATTTTAACACTGCTTTTTAGTGAATTTTGTTCAAGTCTGTAGGAATGGGTGCCCAAAGCCATAAAGACAATCATGAATCACATGAGGGTGAAAAATGATGCTATAACACCTGGGACACCAACCAACTTTAATCTGCTTAATTCTCTTAGGCCCCAGAGTATTTTGTGTGTTTTATAAAATTAACTGAGTGACCTAACTTTATGTATAAAGTTGATAATTCATTATATACATTGTCTATCATTTTCATTTTCTCGCATGTATGATGAATTCCCATATTTCTTCGATAAGTTCCATTATTGTATTGATATTACATACAATATAAGACCAAATTCTAGTTTAAAGGCGTCCGAGGTGTAGTTACCATTACCTCTAATGCTTGGATGGCCAAAGGGGTCATGAAAAAAGGCGTCAGATTGAGTGCCTCTTTAATTTCATTTATTATTTTCTTTAATCTCAAATTAAAAGGTGATTGAATCCTTTGCAATTTCTTCAATCATCCTTTGGGTTTCAAATATGCAAGTTGCAACCTAGTCAAGTAGCATGGTGTTTGAAGAAAATCCACGTATATTCAAACTAATATTTGTAATATGGTAAACCAAAATACTTGAATCCACTACACAAATTGTGGAAACCAATTACAATCACATAATCACATGACAAGAAAGAGAAGGAATTACAAATGCACAACACAAAGATTTATCTAGGGAAAACCTGAGCTAAAAACCCTGTTATATTTATATTGCATAAGTCAAAGAATATGATAACAATATAATTCTTCTCTTAAGCTTGAGAAATCTTTGCACTATCTCTGTCTGTCTCACTGATTCCTAAACAAGCCTGGTTCAATAATTAATCAATTTTTTTCTTCCAGGATCCCTATTTCCTTACATAGTTTCCCCTGGTAATTAGGCCCTATTAATTAGGGAAATTCCTAATCCATACTGCGCAATCCATTAGGGGCCTTCCTCTGACTGCATGCACCACCTGTACAATTTAGATAATTATAAAACTGATAGTAAATTTCCATTGAACTACAATCTCAACTGGGTTTTTCTCAGAACTGACATGCATGAGTTATTTATGAGTGAATTATCAGTTAACTAGTTGAACACATGAAGCGACACCCCACTGTTTAACCTACTACTAGTTCCTCCATTAGTTAGAACTATTTTAACTGAATTTAACTCAGATAAATTGAGTTAATTAATTACAACTCAAAATAAACTCAACCAGGGATCTTATGATGTAGGAGACACTCTACATGCTTCTATTATGACCCTCAACTCGAACTAATAGAAAAAACAAAGTCATCCTAACTTATTTAACTCGTACTAGTTGTCATGTGATGTGGAATTAAAATTTTATTCTAATTTAATTCAAGGGAAAATTAAATTAAAATCCTTCTTGGTGCCATTTTCAAGGTTTATTGTTGCCATTTTCAACACTCCCTATAAACAAGAAATGAATTCAACTCTATCCTAATATGGTGCCTTTGGAATGTTCTGCATGCGACACTTCTCTCTAGTGTTATTTCTACTGCAATTTCTGAAACTGAAAATAATCCAAAAAAATGAATCGACTGTGATCAGTATGATGCATCTATCACCTGAGTCTTTCACTGCTACTAGTTATTGCACTATCTACTAAAAACTTTGTGTTGCTTCTGACTATGTATTGTGCTACCTGCACTACTTCCAACTCTACAAAGCACTCCCCAGTGTCAAATTGTTGCTAGTCTCTGCATGTGTCACTTTGGAATTTGACGGCATTAGATGCCACTGATCCATCCTGCTACTATATTATGTGGGCCCCTGTAGGAAGGTAATGATCCATGAGAAAATACATCTCAATGGAACCTACCCAAATTTCTGCACTCTTGGGACTATTGCTTCACATCGCCCCACCTCTCGCCTGGAGGTATGGCTGCATGTGCTCCCTCTACCCACTTGGCTCAAAATTTCCCCTACTAGAGGTCTTTGCTTGAGTCAAAGTCTCCACTCGGCCTCCTCTCTGCTTCTCCAATTATGGTTTCTCTACAACTTGTTGAGGATTCTTCTGAGGCTGCATGTTGAGAGGTAATTCATGCTCCCTCTCAACCACAAATTCTCTACCCTTTTCCTTGCTCCTCAAATATTTTCATGCATCTTCGACCTCGAGAGCATACAAGTTCTTTAATCATACACCAATATGCCTCACTTTTCCTGTGGTGATGTGTCTAAGGAAAATTTCTAAATATCACATCGTAGCCATGGTCTTCCAATAACGTTATGGAAACAAGATTCTTCTTTAGTCCTGGAAAAAACAACACATTTCTGAGTCTAAGAGGGGAGAAATACTCCCTCTAAAAGGTAAAAGTATTGATGTCAGTCACGTTATACCTCCCATCATCTCCAAATTTTATGTTCTTCTTGAGGTCTTTCTCCTCCAAGTCATTGAAGAGATCTTTATTCTTCGTCATATGGAATGAGGCACCACTGTCTAGATGCCACATTCAATCCCATTACAGTGCTTGCCATGCATGCAATGAGAGTGAGATCAAGTTCAAATTGTGAAGCTTGAGCTTCACTTGTTTCTGCTACTGCAGACTCCTTCTTCTTTTTTTCTAAGTTGGACTAAATTCTATTAATGTAACATAATATACAGGATGAATCGGGCCTCCGAAATTGCTGAAATAGACAATTCTCGAGGCATTATAAGTCAAAAAAACAAAATAATGACCGCCCTAGATGGGGAAACCGGTCATGATACAGCTACCCTCAGTGGGGAAACTAGATTCATGCAAAAAAGAATTAAAAGTTGAGAAAATATTCTGGAAAGAAATTTTAACATAGAAAACAAACATAACAGTAAAAAAAATACCTCTCCAAGCTAGGTTTCATTTTGTTAAGGCAGTGATCTCTCCATAATGAGGCACCTATAGTCACCGGAGGAGTCATCCGCATGCGTTGCTTGATGGGAAACTAGTTTAGGTGTTATGGCGGTGCGAACTACGCTGGCCAAGCTATGTAATTCGAACTACCCTCAAGGGCATATTCGAGTCTCAATCCATAGAAATACATCCTTATCCTGTTTCTAGCCCTAAAGAGTAGATCTACAAATTCGATTCACCTACACAAAACAAACTCATATTCTTCTCTTCTAGAGTGATTCCTTCTCTTAACCATGTAGAAAAAGCATATAGGTTCAAACTGATATTTTTATTATGCTAAAAAAAAAAATACTTGAATCTACTCTACAAATTGTGGAAGACAATTGTGATCGCATAATCACATGAACAAGAAAGAGAAAGAATTCCAATCACACAACACAAATATTTATCTTGGTAAATCCTTAACTAAAAACCCCGTTATACGTATATTTCATGAGTCGAAGAATATGAGAACAATACAATGCTTCTCTTAGGCTTGATATCTCTCTGCACTATCTCTATCTGTCTCACTGATTCCTATACAAACCTGGTTGAATACTTAACCAATTTTTGGCTTCTAGGATCCCTATTTCCTTGTGCAGTTTCATTTGGTAATTAAGCCCTATTAATTAGGGAAATTCCCAATCCATATTGCACAATCCAGTAATGTAATTCCTCTGACTCCATGCACCACTTGTACAATCCAAATAATTATACAGCTGATAGTACACTGCCCTTGAACTCCAATCTCAACTAGGTATTTCTCAAAATTAACATGCATGAGTTATTTATGAGTGAATTATCAGTTAACTGGATGAACGAATGAAGCAAAACCCCATTGTTTAACCTCCAACTAGTTCCTCCATTAGTTGGAACTAGTTTATCTTAATTTAACTCATATAATTCGAGTTGATTAATTACAACTCAAAATAAACTCAACCAGGGCTCCCATAATGTAGGAAATACTCTACATAACTCTAGTTTTATCCTCAACTCGAATTAACTGAACCAACTAAGTCATCCTAACTTATTTAACTCATACGATTTGTCACGTGATGTGGAATTACAGTTTTATTCTAATTTAATTCAACGCAAAAATAAATTAAATCCTTTTTTATTCAATCTTCAAGATTTATTTTTGTTGTTTTCAATAGTGTTGTCATTTTTTTCAATAGTGTTTTCAACTTCCATGTCAACAAGATCCTCTCTAGATTGAGCCTCCTTAGAATTTTTTCTCTTCGATGATTCTACGATGTGTGATATTTCTAAGATCACATGGGGAGGTGGCTCCTCTCCATATCCTACACCTGAGGTCCTAACATTATTCATTCTCCCAATAACCTTGGTATCATTCCTTTGGTGACTTTAATATGAACTCGGGAATTTATAGGCTTTCTGCCTCTTTTTTTTTTGTCCTCTCTAACTAGTGTTTATTTCTATAAAAAAATCTTAAAAAGGGGTAGGAATTTCTTTTTCTCTTGATGGGTCCTTAATAATTCTTGTAAATATATTTCCATATCTGACAATGACCAGGTGCTTTGAAAATATTCCTTCTGGTTCAAACCCTTGAATGGCCTCGACTTCAGTTAAATTGAAATGATTTAAGGATTTGGAAAATTTATCTAAATAGGTCGTGTTTCTCACATTTACTTATCCCATAGTAAAAGGTAAGGAAATGAATTATTATTTATCTTTCATTCCAACACTATTAATCATTGATGGTACTTCCTACATATTTCAATGAAAAAGTATCTATCCAAGCCAAATTTTGGTAGCAGTAGGGGTTTCTTCTGGAATCCATAGATTTAAACCAGGGTGTTTTCTTACCTTTACTCATGTATTCCATTTTTCCAAAGGAAATCCTATGATTAATTTGAGATTTTTCTAGGCTTTCGCATAGTCACCATATGGTTAACTTCTTTGAAAAAAGAGTCTTGCACTAGAAAAAAATGGAAAAAGGCCTTATGTTTCCATAATACTAGGTCCCATAAATGTACTAGTTTTGTGCCTGGATTCAAATTATTTTGTGAGGCAAGGTGTGGAATATATGACACAAGACCAAGGCTATTAATAAGTAGGCCATCATGAAAAAACTATGAGTATCATATAGATTCTCTAATTAGGAGGATATTTCATTGGAAATAAGGTCCTCCCAATTGAAAATGTGTCTCTTTTGAAAGAATAGTACAATGCATAAAGGAATAACTTAGGGACATTTGAGGTAAGTTCTAGACCCATTATATAGGAAAAGAGCATAGATAAAACATGTACAGATTGGAGTATGAACTCTTGGATGATGCTCATTGTGTTGACTTGAGAATCCAATAAGGTATTAGATTCAGATAACTTGAGTAATTTGGTCGGTTCTAGTAGCTTGAATAGTTTTCTTAATACCTTTGGAGTTAGAGGGATTGAGCTCTTTTTCACTCCACGCTTAATAGTTATGGTTTTCAGATCAAAATGACATGCACATAAATAAATTATCTCTCTGAAATTTAATGCTTAAGAAACACATGCAACATTCACCAATTCAACCAAATCCTATTGTTTCACTTCTCGTAAAGAGATAAATTCAAATACCACTCGTACGTAGTAGACCAATGGAAATTTTTTTCTATATGGCCAAGTGGATTGAACGTGACACCGCAAATAGTCTCTTTCTCCCTTTCACTGGCCATTTTTTCATTGTAATTATAAATATATGACTGGTCAATGAATCCTTTTAGTGATCCTTATTTTTTAACTCCTTTTTCTTTGATACAATTACTAATATATCATCACCCCTCGATTCATTTCGTTGGATAAGGAAAAACAATAAGTGATGTTAATAACTCACGGTTGTGTTTTACAAGGTGTGATGGAGAGTATATCTCATAGTACAATACTCATGAAGTCCCCTTTACTTGGAGACAAATTTCCTTTATTGATATTTTAAGTAAACATGAATCAAGTAAAACTTGGAAGAAGTAGAGTAAAGGTGGTGAAGTGACTCTTTGACATGTGAATTGCATAATTTGTGATAAGTGATGATGATAAGTGCAGGTGAATAGATCGTACATAGGTTCATGTTATGTGGGAGATGAGTATTTTTAGGAGTATGATGTGTGGAGGCAGGTTTGCGGAAGGAAAGTACGTGGAAGATGGATGTGCAGAGAGAAGGTGTGTATAGTTTCTATGCATATTGGAAAATAAATTAAGTGTTGGACATGGAGAAAGGAGTGCTGAGAAATATTATATAGAAATATTTTGTATGATTTTTTTCTCTGCATGAGCCTACACTATTTTTGAGGTCAATATTTGGCTCTAACTAAGGATAGTGACCCCTTGTGGGTTACTAAGAAAATGAAACATGACCAGTAGCCTACTATCTTGGGCTATGAAGTCAAAAATTAAGGAAAATACATTCAAAAGATAACACAAGATGGAAATATACACTATATACATTTTTGTGGTACAAGGAAGTGTGAAATTTTGTTAGGCAAAGAAATGTTTGAGGTGCTTCCCATTCACAGGAAAACCAAGTAGTTGATCATCCAATCCTTTGAGGGTATAAGAGTTGTATCCATTTATTATGTCTATAACATATGGTCCAATATATAACAATGAACATATCAAACTTTTTATACATGGATAGTTTTTATTTAGCTTTATTTGATAACGAAATGATTTTCCCCTTGAAAAATATCTTATTGGTATCTCCTTTATTAAAATTCCTAATAACAACCCCCTATCTCCTTTGGGTACTTCTAAAAGCTTATAATCTTTACTCCTCCAAAAATTTCATTAGTTGATATAGTATTGGGATAGAGGGGACACCTTATTCATCTTGTAGCTAATTTTCCAATGCCATGGCATTAATTCCCATATGTAAAGGAAACCTTGCATCCTTTCCATTCACCAGATAGAACAGGGACTGTCTTGTACTCTTTCGTGGGGTGAACCTGTTAGCCCACAAGGCATCCAAAAGCTTCTTGTTCCAATTCCTTTTGAATTTCAATCACTGCATTTTTTAGAATACTTATAAGAGTTTTTTTTATTGATTCTATGATATTGTTTCCTTTGGGATAATAGTTGGAATATTGACCTATAAGTATTCCATGCCTTCCACAAAATTCTATGAACTTAGACCCAATAAAAATAAAGCCATTGTTATCACCTGAAAATGATTACGTAGCCATTTTCCATTGGGATGATCAAAATACACCATGTAGTGTGGGTTTTACACATAAAAACCCACTTTCACCTTAGGATATAATTTAGAGAACCAATTTTCCTAAACTATTCCCGTTTACCCGCTTGAAACAACTAATAAATTCATTCAATTAATTTTCTATCATTGTCATATTTACTCATTTTGTTAAAACAATTAAAAATATTTTCACCCATCCATAGGAATAATTAAATAAATTACTATTTATTTATTATTCCTTAATTATTTGACTTATCTCATTTGAAATCATTATTAAATCATTATTTAGTAATTATTTCTAACCCCTTTTCACCATATTACCCAAGAATAATTAAATAAGCCATTATTTATTTATTATTACTTAATCTTCTCACATTTCACCAATGAAATAATTATTAAATCACTATTTAGTAATTATTTCTAACTCACATCGACCATATCTCCTTAAAGTGATTAATAAATCATTTTTATTTAATATTATACTTAAACTATTTTTCTTAATTAACTCAAATAATCATTATTTTTGAGTTAGTTCATTAAATAAATATTTTTGACGATTTCATTAATATTTTTCTCTCTTAAATGTAATAAAATACTTCTAGCCGTTAGGATTATGATGATGACAATGGCAAGGACGATGATGGAAATGATGATGATGATGATAATGATGAAAACAATTACAATGAAAAGGATAATGGAAACGACGATAATGATGACGGTGAAAATGATGGTGAGACAATTATGCCAATGACAATGATGATGATGATTTTGATTTTGATGATGATTACAATGGCAATGATGATGACAATGAAAACGATGATGACAATTACCTTGATGAAAATGATGAAGATAATGAAGTTGAAACCTAATTTAGTATATGTTGGAAAATCTATGTGATGATGATGATAGTGATGAGGACGATGGCAATGAGAATGACAATAACGATGATGAGGATGAAAGAATTGATGATGATGATGATGATGAGGATAGAAATGATGATAATGATGATAATGAGAGTGATGATAATGATGATGACGACGGAAATCATGATGATGATGATGACGAAGACAACGATGACGACGAAGATGATGACATCGATGATTAGGATGATGATGTCGAGAATGATGATATTGAGGATAATGAAGATGAAGACGATGATGAAGATGACAATGACAATGATGATGATGAGGACAAAAATGACAACGATGGTGACAATGATGATGATGATGATGATAAAGAAAACAATAATGATGACGATGACGATGAGGATAACAATGATGATGATGATGATTTAAAAAATAGCATTGATGATGGCAATGACTATGATGATGATAACAACAACAAAGTTAATGAGGATGATGACAATAATGATGATAACGACACTAACGACAACGATGGAAATGATGATGATTATGACGACAACGAAAATGACAATGGCGATGATAATGATGACAATAATGAAAACTACAGTGATGAAAGAAAAAATGACAATAACAATGACCATGATGACAATGGTGATAATGACATTGATGATGACGATGATGAAGTTGAATCTAATTTGGTATATATTGGACAATCTATGTGCAAAGTGCATAGTAGTGAAAATGTATGCAGAAAATTAAGCACTTGATTTTGTGATTTTATTCATTTTATATTCATCAATTTTTGAAATAAAAAATTAGCTTTCATTTTTAAATGTTGATATTTAGATTGTGAAATTAAGTGAATATAATTTTTACTTTAATTCCCTAATTAAAATTAAGGTTAAATTTTAAATTCAATTTATCTATTAAGTAAATGTTATTATCAAAATTTCAAAAATTAAATTTATTTAATAACTAAATGTTATTATCATAATTATAGTTACGGAAATTAAATTAATGCAACATTTTAACAATTAACTCCCATAAAAAAACTCTCTTTAAAATGATGACGATAAAAAAAACAATGATGATGAAAAAAATGACAATGATGATGATGATGACGCGACGATAATGATGATGATGATGACAATAACTATAACGATGATGATGACGACAACAATGAAATTGATGAGGATGATGACAATGATGATGATGATGATGACATTGATGACGATGGTGATGGTGATGACGACAAAAATGATCACAACAACGATAAGGATGAGGATGATAACAATGATGATAATGACAATGGTGATGATAATAACGATTTTAATGACAATGATGACAATAACGATGATGACGACAACAACAACGATGAAAATGAAATTGATGATGATGATAATTTTGAAATCTAATTTGTATACGTTAGAAAATCTATGTATAATGTGCCTAGTAATGCAAATGTGTGCAAAACATTTAGGACTAGATTTTGTGATTTATTCATTTTATAGTCATGAATTTTCAAAATAAAAAAATATCTTTATATTAAAAAATAATTAAAAATATTTTTTTCTTAATAATTAAATGTGGTTACTTAGACCGTGATATTAAGTCAATATTTAAATTAACTAAATGTTGTTATCAGAATGATAATTATGGAAATTAAATTATTAAAACTTTTTAACAATTAACTACCATCCTAAAACTCCATTTAAAACTAAAATTTAATTGAAACTAAATACCATACAAAATAATTAATCTACATATCATTAATAAAATTTGATAATCAATAAATTAAGAATCACTTTGATTAAGCATGACTCGATCACTCAAGAAAATTCCATGAAATACATAAGGAACTCTTACAAGGAGATCAACGGAGGCAACAATTTCTAATGTGGGAAACTGTGCATCCATGACCACAAAGTTGGAAATGCATGTCCCTTAATTATGGTAAAATGTCATAATATATCCATCATCTTCCTCTTCCTTTAATTATGAAGTCATGGATATGAAGAAGGGATCACTACTGAAGCGATATTCAGCATACAACCTTGATTTAACCACACGCTCCTTGGCAGCCATCACTTACACCATATAAAAGTTGAGTTTAACGACCTCACAAATTTTAGACAACGATGCTCCTATCGACATGTATGCGTAAATGTTCTTCTTCGCAACGAACCAGGGATTGATGAACCCAATCTCCAAATATTTTGAAGATAGTGGCTCTTTGATTACAATCAAGTTCTTCAAATTTATGCGGGCCTTCTTTATTGTGGAATGGATAAGAAGGATTTTCTCTAGAACGTCCTCCATGAGGCACGAATAGGCCACAATTAACATGATATCGTCACACATGTCGCACACGTTGAGCGAATGGAAGAAATTTTGGCCCGACGTGTTGAACCATTTCATCGCGGCCTAGTCCATTGCGTAGTGAGGGAGAGCTGTTGAAATGTTACTTTCAACATTGGCTGTGCAGAGCTGCTTTCTATTTTCTTCTCCAGTTTTATGTACTCCCAGCTGCTTTCTAAAATTGCTGAATAGTTAGTCTCAGATTTTGTTTTGATCGACGCGGTCTTTTATTTTGAAAAACAGCCTTTTTTGTTTTCAGGGACAGTCTCTGTTCTTGGAAAAACAAAGTACTTTAGATTTTTAATGTATGCGGGCGTTTTTTTTCCACCCCCGTGGTCCCCACAGGTGAAGTGTCTTGTTGATGTGTCAAGTTCCGCAAGCGGAACGTTTTCCATATAATACATATACCACAGCCTTTGTTTTAAGGCCTGATGTGATGCACACATCACAATCAAACCTTATATTATAATCGCCCTCCATCGTAGCCGAGGCCCGCGGGTCCATATACCATGCGGAAATATATTATACAATCGCATGTATTCAATCGAAGGCATTTTTTTTTATGCCCCGATTGCACTATCCACTGGCGGATCTGATCCCTCCTATACAGCACAGTTTATATGTCCATCGCATCTGGTTCCTAATCGCAATCGGAACATTTTTTGTACAAGGCCCGATCGCACAGCGTATCATGCGGACCCGATCCATTTATATGGCGGAGTTAAAACTCTCATCGCGTCCATGGCTCAATCGCAATCGGAAGATTGAGTGGGCCGCTTTGCTTTGTTATATGACACAGACCCGATGGAAGTTATACAGCGGATTTAAATTTTGGCCATCGCGTCCGACTTGCAATCACAATCGAAACTTTTTATTTGGTTATTTTGTTTTGTATTGAAGTCACGGACCCGATGGGTTTATAGATCAGAATTAAATCGCGCATTCAAAGCGCTATGGTAGTGGGCCCCCGACAGTCCTTTGAAATAGATTTAGTTTTAAGTTTAAAAGTCTTTTTGTATAGTTTGTAATGTTTTATAATATGCGCGACATATATAAAAGAAAAGGCCCGAGAGCCTGTAGAATGTAATGTAATTGTTTTATTTTGTAAGAAGCACAACAGTGCGCGAATAGAAAAACACAGCAGTGTTATTCCAGAGATAGAGTGCATTTTTGTATGAGAGACAGTGAAGTGTTTTGGCATTGTGTTTTTGTAGCAGTCCATTTTGTAAATCCCTCTGTGTGAGGAAGACATTGTAATAGTTTTTTTTTTTAAGGAATAGAAGTTTGTTTTCAGTGTGGAAACTCTGTCTCCTGTCAAGAAATTTTATATTTCTCTGTGTTGCAGAGGAGAGTATTACTCTCTCCATTGTTGTTCTGGAATTTTCAATATTCCAAAATGGTATCAGAGCTAGTCCAGGCTCTTTGTAGATCAAAGAAGCTGAAGGAAAGGAGTTCTTTGTTGCAGTAGCTTCTCCAGCAGTGTGAAGACTCAGCCAAAAATAATTCAAGGTATTTCTCTATACAGTTTATTGTGTTACTGTTGCAGAACAGTGAGCTATTTTAAATACACAGTCAAGTGTTTTTGAATCATAGTTAAGAGTGCAGAATGGCTGGAGCCAGCACTGGTATGGGCATGGGAAATATCCATCTCCCAATTTTTAATGGGAAAAATTATGACTATTGGTCAATAACTATGAGAGCTTTATTTGTCTCCCAAGACTTATGGGAATTTGTTGAGGATGGCTTTGAAGAGCCAGAAAATGAAGAAGAGTTTGAAGATTTAACTCAGGTAGAAAGAGAGTTGTTGAAGAGCAATAAGAAGAAAGACTCCAAGGATCTCTTCTTATTGTATCAAGCAGTGCATGAGAGTGTGTTTCCAAGGATAGCAGCAGCCAAGAGATCTAGAGAAGCATGGGAAACTCTCAAGACAGCCTATCAAGGCATGGAAAAAGTGAAGACAACAAAACTTCAGTTTCTAAGGAGAGACTTTGAAACTCTCTGTATGAAAGAGTCAGATACTATTGACTCATTCTTAACTCATGTGATTGGAATGGTCACACAAATAAGATCTCATGGAGAGACTCTTGAAGATAATAGGATTGTGGAAAAACTCTTGAGGATTCTACCCTCAAGATTTGATGTGATTGTCACCACCATAGAGGAGACTAAGGATCTCACAAAGTTCACAGTGGATGAGCTACATGCATCACTGATGAATCATGAGCAGAGATTGGGTAGGAGTGAAAACTCATCTCTGGAGCATGCCTTTAAGACCCAAATGTCTTTCGGAAGAGGAAGAGGGAAGGGCAAAGGAAAAAAAAGAGGAAGAGGCCGAAGCCAAAACAGAGGTGGAAGGAACAGTCAAGCAAATTCTCAAGGAAGGGGCAGCAATCCAAATCAGCATCAAGGCCAAGGCAGTAGCCAGCAAAGTGGTCAGCAGAATGCTCAAGGACAGAGGTATGATAAGTCCAATGTCCAATGTCACTATTGTAAAAAATATGGTCATTATGCTAATGAATGTAGAAAGAAGCAACATGATATGGGAAGTAGAACTAGTGCAAATTTCACTAGAGAAAATATTAGCCAAGATAATTTGTTTTTAGCTTATAATGTGGCTAAAGAAAAAAGTGAGGATTTATGGTTTCTAGACTCCGGTTGCAGTAACCATATGACAGGAAACATAGCAATGTTTTCTATGCTAGATGAGAGTGTGAAGTCACAAGTCACACTAGGAACTGATAGCAAAGTTTCTGTTATGGGAAAAGGAAATGTAAATGTTTTAACAAAGAAAGGTGCAAAGAAATCCATAGCAGATGTGTATTATGTTCCAGGAATGAAGTGTAACCTCTTAAGTATTGGACAACTTGTTCAAAAGGGGTATAATGTATTTTTTGAGGATGATGTTTGTACCATCATGGACAAACCACCCAGCAAACAATGTATTGCTGAAGTAAAAATGACAAGGAACAGGATGTTCCCTCTTAGAATGAGAGCATATTTGAAGAATGAAGAAAAGATAGCAGCAGTGGCAAAAGAGGCTATCCAAAGCGAACCAAAAGATGAAAATTGGTTGTGGCACTTGAGATTTGGACATCTCAACTTTGGAGGTCTTAATTTATTGAACAGAAAAGGAATGGTAAGAGGTTTACCATTGATAGAGAAGCCGGACAACCTTTGTGAAGGTTGTATCTTGGGGAAACAACACAGAGAAAGTTTTCCTTCCAGGAAAAGCATAAGGGCAAAGGCACCCTTAGAGATTGTCCACTTAGATTTGTGTGGACCGATGCAAACTCCATCACTTGCTAGCAGCCACTACATGTTAACATTCATAGATGATTTTACAAGAAAAACTTGGGTTTACTTTTTGAAAAAAAAAAAGTGAAGTGTTTGAAAGGTTCTGCAATTTCAAAGCACTTGTTGAGAACCAAAGTGGGCTGCATATCAAAGTCCTAAGGACTGATAGAGGAGGTGAGTATATCTCTAAATATTTTCTATGTTTTTGTAGAGAAAATGGTATTCATAAGTAGTTTACAACAAGATATACTCCGCAGCAAAATGGAGTAGCCGAAAGGAAGAATAGAACCATAATGGACATGGTGAGGAGCATGTTAAAGGCAAAGCATTTGCCTAATGATTATTGGGCTGAAGTTGTACATTGTGCAGCGTACATTCTAAATATATGCCCTACAAAAGAAGTGATGAACAAAGTGCCGGAAGAGGCATGGAGTGGCACAAAGCAAGGTGTCACACACATGAAGGTTTTTGGATGTGTGGCTTATGCACACATACTGGATCAGCTAAGGAAGAAGTTGGACAGCAAGGGGGAGAAATTTATTTTCATTGGATACAGTGAGGAATCCAAGGCTTATAGGTTGTATAACCCATCCACCAAGAATTTTATTGTGAGCAGAGATGTTCAATTTATTGAGGAGGAAGCTTGGGATGGAAGCATAGAGAAAACAGTGAATGTTAAACATTGTTTATCTCATGATGAAAATGATGATGAATTGGCTGAAATACATCCCCAAACAACAGCACCAACACAAGAGCAGCAAAGCACACCCTTGAGGAGAAATGAAAGTGCTTCTCCAAGCACACCACAAGGAGGAAATTCAAGTGCTTCCTCAGGCATTTGTACACCTAGTGAAAGAGGTAAGAAGTTCAGAAATTTGAATGACATTTATGCACAAGAGGCAGCAAATGAAGGCATCAATTCTTTGTTTGCTTTATATTTTCATGTTGATGATCTTGTTCATTTCGAAGAAGCTATTAAGGATAAGAAATGGATAGAAGCTATGGATGGGGAGATTAATGCCATAGAAAGAAACAAGACTTGGGATTTGGTTGAACTCCCAAAAAATAAAGATGCCATTGGAGTTAAATGGGTCTACAAGACCAAGAGTAATGCTGAAGGCAAAATAGAGAGACACAAGGCAAGACTTGTCGTCAAAGGGTATAAGCAAAAGCATGGGATAGATTATGATGAAACTTTCGCATCGGTTGCTAGAATGGAGACCATGAGAGCAGTGTTGTCCATAGCAGCACAAAACAAGTGGAAATTTTACCAAATGGACGTGAAGTCAGCATTCCTAAATGGAGTGTTAATGGAAGAGGTTTACATTGAACAACCTCTCGGCTATGAAAATAAAGGCCAAGAGCACAAAGTGTGCAAGTTGAAGAAAGCTCTTTATGGGCTGAAGCAAGCACCAAGAGCGTGGTACAGTAGGATAGATTCCTATCTACTGGAAAATGGATTTGAAAAGTGTGAGGGAGAACCCACCCTCTACATCAAAGAAAAAGATGGAAAAATGTTGATTGTAGTCTTATATGTTGATGATGTTATTTTCATAGGTAATGATGATTACCTTATTGAAAATTTTAAAACAGTCATGAAAGAAGAATTTGAAATGACTGACATGGGTTTGTTGAAATATTTCTTAGGAATAGAAGTAGAACAAGATGAAAATGGGATTTTTATCTCACAGGAAAAATATGTTAATGAAGTGCTGGAAAGATTTAATATGCAGGAGAGCAAAGCAATGATCACTCCCACAGTGATGGGATTGAAACTCAGCAGAGAGGACAACAGCAAGGATTTTGATCCTAGCTTATACAAGAGCATAGTTGGCAGCCTCATGTATTTGACTGCAACTAGGCCCGACATAATGCATGTTGTTAGTTTAATTTCCAGATTCATGGAGAAGCCAAAGGATGCACATTGGCAGGTAGCGAAGAGAATTCTGAGGTATGTTAAAGGTACTAAAAGGTTTGGTATTTTATATACTGCTTCAGAATGTTCAGATTTAGTTGGATACACTGACAGTGATTGGGCTGGAAGTGTAGATGATTGGAAGAGCACTTCCGGTTTTTTTTTTCACATGGGTTCAGGAGCCATTTCATGGGCTTCTAAAAAGCAGCTTATTGTAGCGTTGTCTACAGCAGAGGCAGAATATGTGGCAGCTACAGCAGCAGCGTGTCAAGAAATTTGGATGAGGAGGATGTTAAGGAGTTTGTGCCAAGAGAAGACAAAAGGAACAGTGATTTTTTGTGACAATAGCTCAGCTATTGCATTATCTAAGAATTCTGTGTTTCACAAGAGGACGAAACACATTGACACAAAATTTCATTACGTCAGATAATTGGTAAACAATGGTGAAGTTATTTTCAAACACTGCAGAACTCAGGAGCAGTTTGCAGACATTATGACCAAGCCATTGGGGCAGAAGAGTTTTGAATTTTTGAGAAAATGCCTGGGTATGACTGATAACCCAGCAGTTGAAAGTAAGGGGGAGTGTTGAAATGTTACTTTCAACACTGGCTGTGCAGAGCCACTTTCTATTTTCTTCTCCAGGTTTATGTACTCCCAGCCGCTTTCTAAAATTGTTGAATAGTCAGTCTCAGATTTTTTTTTGATCGACGCAGTCTTTTATTTTTAAAAACAGCCTTTTATGTTTTCAGGGACAATCTTTGTTCTTGGAAAAATAGAGTACTTTAGATTTTTAATGTATGCAAGCATTTTTTTTCCAACCCCGTGGTCCCCATAGATGAAGTGTCTTGTTGATGTGTCGAATTCCGCAAGCGAAACGTTTTCCATATAATACATATACCACAACCTTTGTTTTAAGGCCCGATGCGATGCACACATCGCAATCAAACCTTATATTATAATCGTCCTCCAATGCAGCCGAGGCCCGCGGGTCCACAGACCACGCGGCAATACATTATACAATCGCATGTATTCAATCAGAGGCATTTTTTTTTATGCCCCCATTGCACTATCCACTGGTGGATCCGATCCCTCCTATACAACACAGTTTATATGTCCATCACGTCTGGTTCCTAATCGCAATCGGAACCTTTTTTGTACAAGGCCCGATCTCACAGCGTATCATGCAGACCCGATCCATTTATATGGCGGAGTTAAAACTCTCATCGCGTCCGTGCCTCAATCAGAATTGGAAGATTGAGTGGGCCGATTTGCTTTGTTATATGACACGGACCCGATGGAAGTTATGCAGTGGATTTAAATTTTGGTCATCACGTCCGACTTGCAATCGCAATCAGAACTTTTTATTTTGTTCTTTTGTTTTGTATTGAAGTCATGGACCTGATGGGTTTATAGATCAAAATTAAATCGTGCGTTCAAAGCGCTATGGTAGTGGGCCCCCGACAGTCCTTTGAAATAGATTTAGTTTTAAGTTTAAAAGTATTTTTGTATAGTTTGTAATGTTTTATAATATGCACAGCATATATAAAAGAAAAGGCTCGAGAGCCTGTAGAATTTAATGTAATTGTTTTATTTTGTAAGCATCACAACAGTGCGCGAATAGAAAAACACAGCAGTGTTATTCCAGAGATAGAGTGCATTTTTGTATGAGAGACAGTGAAGTGTTTTGGCACTGTGTTTTTGTAGCAGTCCATTTTGTAAATCCCTCTGTGTGAGGAAGACATTGTAATAGTTTTTTTTTAAAGGAATAGAAGTTTGTTTTTAGTGTGGAAACTCTGTCTCCTGTCAATAAATTTTATATTTCTCTGTGTTGCAGAGGAGAGTATTACTCTCTCCATTGTTGTTCTGGAATTTTCAATATTCCAACAAGAAATTCGAGCTGAGGGACTTTGATATGTTGACAATATTCTAACCAAAATCATGTAAATAAAATGACAAATTCAATGGATACCCAAAAATATCATTAATAATCTGATATGATACAGAAAGACGAGATTATATTGACCTTCACAGGTGATATAACTCTGCAAAAACAACATTATATTTTTACACTTGGGTTTTAAATAGGAAGTTGGCATGTCTTTAATGTCGTAAGTGTATCCCCTCCTTGCCAACAATTTCCTCCATGGAATGTCCTTGAACCTTTTATTATTCAACCAAACTTCGCCCTCCAATGGTATGTGGGTGGCATGTGCAATGAACTCGACATAGACCATAAACTCAAAATTTCCTACTTTAACCTTAAGACCATTAAAAGAAGCAGTGAATGCCTCACAAACCACCTGGTTATATCCTTCAAATAACTTATAGAATTCAAATCAATCGACTGCCTGAAAAAGCTCAGCACAGTCATCATATGATTCCAACAAATCGGTGTCTTTCGTTTCAATCGGTTTCACTCGAGACATGGATAAGTGCAACCTACAGTTGGATCAAGTTCGACATTAACAGGATAACCATGCAACTTGAGAAACCTTAGAAACCCTTCACCTATCAATGCAAAAAATAAAAGAGAATGACAGAGCCAAAAATGGACTAACCCTAAAAAATGAAAACTAATCATGCATTCAATATCAGGTATAATTGTGGAAGTCTCAAGCATTATCATCCATCAGATAACTACAAGTGGTAGAGATCAATATTGGAGTGCTAACATCAACTTCGATAACCCTACTATAATCATTACTCAACCTCGAGATGTGCATATAAACAATTTGAGAGAATTCAACTCACAAGTCTAAATTTACAACTTGGTTTATTGAAACATTTTCCTTGTTCATTGAAACGATCAATCAATATCCCAAAGATTAAGTCATGGCTAGGTTATGCAGTTATTAACAATCATATGCGACCAATAATACTTACAACAAAGTTTCTAGTCAAAATTTCGAAAGGGAAACCCAATCATTATAATATGGATAAATTATTACAACAAGGCCTCAATCATAGGTTAATACATATAGTTCATGCATTCGAATAAGTTACAATATTCAAACCTTTAAAAATCGAAGGTTGATAAAAATTGGGTTGGGGCTATTACGAAATTTCTCAAATTTTGTAGCGACCTTTTTTTATTTTTGTGTGAATGTCAAAACGCATAAATAATTGATAACCTTTGGGATAATATCGAGAGTTTTAGAAATAAGAACAAGGAAAAAAAAATGATTACCAATAAATCAAGATTCAAAGCATTAACTAGTGTACATGGGTAAAACAAAAAATTCTCAGTAATAGAAGATGCATAGAAGCAATCTAAAATTAAAAAGTAAAAACCAAGAAAGTGGAGAAGGGCCCAAGAAAGGGGAGGTGGTTGGCCTTCCAACACAGTAGCAATGCAGATGTAGTATGGCTAAGCTCAGAGTAGCAAATGAATCAGAGTTGTGTAGTGGCTTGGTGGGTAGTGGAAAGATCGTCACAATTTTCAAACATCAATAACATGTATGGGAGGATGCTATGAGATTGTCTAGAACACATTTCTTGCTAAGAGGGAATGTTATTTTTTTATGGTTGGGTAGCATTGGAAAAGTGTTCTAGTCTTGAAATTGGTTAGAGAGGCTTAGAAATAAAAGAACTCCATAACCCATAAAACGTTTCAGGAGAAAACACCAAGAGATGGCTCAATTAAGTTAATTAGTCAGTAATTAAATGGGATGGCTCAATTAAGTTAATTATTCAGAAATTAAATATTTAATAAGTATAACTTAGGAAAATTTATTAATTAATGGGAATCAATTGAGAAATGTGAGATTTCTCTAGAAACTCATATCGATCGACTTAGAGATTATCTTAGATGTTGATGAGGATTTAATTATGGTCGTTTGTGAGCCAACAAGAGATTATAAGAGGAGGTCAATAGGGTTGGAGCAAGACACACGAGCGATCAAGGTAGATTTAATTTCTCAGATAGAAGAGTTCAACTAGAGAATAATTAAATCCATTAATCCAATGGTAGTAACCGAGGGAGAATTGCACTGACTGTGGGAGCAACAAAGTCATTTCTAGTAGAGTTTCTCAGCAACAAAGAAACAATAGTTGGGAGGCTGAATTATTTATGTAGAAAGGCCAAGAAGTCAGTGTGAGAATCCAAGAACCCCAGTTTGAAGTGCCATAAGGGATCATTTCAGTTGTAATAGGTTGGAAGATCACCCAGAAGGCAGAGTGAGTCACTTCCAGGGCCAAAGGGAGGAAGGACGACTAATCGAGAGCCAACTAGCAGGTAGTGTGAATTATTTGGGCCAAGCCATGTGCATTTCTGGCCAGTAAAAACTAATGGGAGGAAGTGTGAGTAGGGTGACAGGGGCCAATTTGGTTGCAGAAGGGAGAAATTTCCTCCAAATAATTTTGGCAGTATATTTTGCTAGAGGATAGCTAGATCGACATCCATATTTTTACTTATAATTTTTGTTGCTACATAATAATAAAACCCTCATTTGTTGCACCAAAATTCCTGCATTGGGTTTTTCAGGTGAAAATTGTCCAAAAATAACGGTGTCATATTTGTGTGTGTGCTCTATATTTCTCAGTTTCCGTCATTTTTTTTTCTACAACATTTTTATTGTGAAGAAATTGTAGTGTGATTAATCATTGTTTTTTTGTAACAAAATAAACTACATAATTTAATTAGTTAGAAGAATTAATTCTAACTGTTGCATTTCAAGGAAAATTTTCACATGGACCATAGAAGGATCCAAAGGGGTTATTGACAGGATTAGTACCCCATGGATTATACACGTAAAAGGTGTTTTCCCCCTAAACGAATTCCAAGGATCATATGCATAACTCTAGAATGTAGATCCTCAAAGCAATGGACTCCCAAAAGGACTGGTAGGCCCACTAGAAACAAACACACCTCCAACACTACTAGAGGATGAAATGGCCCAACTGGAAGGATTCTAACCAAATGGAAACCCATTATTAGGTATTTTCATGCTTCCTAATGAGATACCTTAAACCATCATGGGGCCCATGTAACCAGATGTGAAACGGAAGCTAAACCCTCCAACATTGGACATAAGGATACTAGACATGATAGAATTAGAACATCCACTCATTATGAATGGAGAGGTAAAGGTCATTGATGTGTAGGAACCCATACTGGATGTGTCAAGGGGCATAATTCCATTAATATCCTACCAGAACTAGGATAAATATTCATAAAAGGATGTGGTGTGGAAGGGATATGTGGTCAAAGGTATGGATGTGGGTGTGACCTCTAGAAGGCCACTAGTCACTAAAGGTATGGAAAAAATGGTTTCTAACACAAAATGATTAACAGTATCCATGAATGACTTGGGTAAGGGACTATGCGAAGATCCAGGTAAGTCAATAAGCCAACCTAATGAGATGGTTTCAGAAGTATCATGATGATGTGGTGAACTAGGGTCAACCACTAGATGAACGAAAGGTTTGGGCCTCTGAATGGCACCCAAAGTAACCTGAGACACATATTTACCTATGTTAGAATTAATTCTATGTCTACAGATAGGTGGACATTCATCGTAGGGGGAAAGGACTGCAAGTCTACGAAACGAATGCAAACGAAAATATGTTGCAATGGCAGCCAAAGGAGACATAAGCATGAATAAAGAAAAATACCAAGGCCACTAGATAAAAAGAACAAAGAACATGCACTACCATGATTCTAAGGAAACAAACCAAGAAAACCAGAGTGGGTAAGGGATCCTCCCACCATCGGAGCCTTCTTAATCAATGCACGAGTTAGTGGTGAGGAAGTGGTAGGGACAGTTATAACATGTGCCTCCTATTGAGATTGCAACAAGATGATGAGCTTAGTGGAAAGGAGTCACCTTCACTAAGTGGGCCCGCAGGCTATTTTTGGCGCAAAGTCTATTTTTAGACATGTGGATCATATTCTATGAGTTGCAGGATGTTATTTTTGGATGGTTGGTCAAGTTGGAAAAATAGATGGACTTCTATTTTTAGACATATTGGGTGGAATCTATTTTTAGATTGCCAGTCTAAAAATAGATATGTCGAATATTATTAGCTCTTAATAATATTTGGACTATAAACATTATCTTATTCTCTATTGCATCTTCAATAAGTACTGCTATGTAAGGTACTTGTTTACATTTTACAGAAGGAATTACGCTATTCCTAAGGGTTAAGTGGAGCTATTGCATGGATACTTCAGTTAGAACTCATGTGAGAGAGTTTGGTGGAGTTGATTGAGGAAGTTAATGGAGTTGTGTCCAGTTTAACTAATCTAAACATAGTTGAGCTAGTTGTATCTAGTCTAACTGATTGATACACTAGTGAGAGTGGTGTGAATTAGTTATTAATTAATTCACTAATTATAAACTCATTAATCAACTAAAGAATACATCAATTAACTTCATTGCATGGACAGTTTCAGTGGAGACCAGTGAAGAGATAGGTGAAAGAGCAGTGTGACTATCAGTTGTGACTATACTGTTGCATGATTTGCAACAACCAGTGATTGGAGATGACAATGAGGATTTCCCAGTACAAGCCAGGTGGTTCAAATTTTTTTATGAGCCATTCTTCAGCATTGATTGTGCAGTAGAGGCAGGCTATCAGGTGGTAGAGATTGGAGCATGTGTTTTGCTAGATCTAGCTTGATTAGTGTGTAGCAATTCGAGATTGTACTCAGAGCTTGTGAGGAGCTTTGTATGATGATTGTTACATGATCTCTATGACATATAATATACAGATAGTTAGGGGTTTCAAGCTTTAAGCTTTCCCATGAAATATTGTGTTCATATGTGTGATTGTTTATGGTTTTAATGTGCGCATGTGATTGTTTTTTATTTCCACAATTAATGATCAATGGTAGAAGAGATTATGTATTATGCATGAAGTTAAAATAGTGTGTGATTAGGATAATATCAGTGAATAATATATCAGTTATTCAAATTTCTACATGGTATCAGAGCGATATTGATCATTGGAGCAATTGCAAAACATTGAAGCGGTTGAGTTTTGTGCTGGTGGAATTCGAATTTGCAGCAGTGTTTTCTTGGTGTCGAAGTTGAGATGTATTTCAACGGATTGCGATTGGAGTATGCCCTTGAGGGCAGCTCGAATTATATTGCATGGAAGGACAGGATGGAGGCGGTGCTGGATGACAATGGGTTGAAGGAGTTCATAGATGCAGAAATTCCAAAGCCTACTTCTAGTGATGCTGCCGTACTTGACGCATGGCAAAAGAAGACAGCAAAGTATCGAAGGATTCTGTTGGAAGGTGTGAAGGATCACATAGTATCCAGCCTTCATGGTAAGGCTTCTCCATTCTTGATGTGGAAAGCTTTGACAGATTTATTCCAAAGCAAGAGTGACCAGAGGAAGTTGGCGCTCAAGGATAGACTCAGAAAATGAAGTCTGGACAGTGCACAAGATGCCCTAAGTACTCCACATAGTTCATCCAATGGATGAGTCAAAGTGTGGTGGTTATCGTTGATGATGAGGACTTGCGAGCTTGGCTCTCCTTGGGCTTCCAAGAGCATTCCTATCAGATCACACACAGAGAAATTGCGAGGATGGGAGCGACTTTGGTCAGATCTTGTGCAAGATGAGATAAGGCGGAGTACCAGGGACGGATCTTCATCAAAGAACTCAGATGAAGAAAATTGCACTTTGGCTGCCAAAGCAAGGAAGGGGAAGAGCAAGAAGAATTCTTCTCAATCTGGTGCGAAAGGCAAGAAGCAGGACATGTCCAAGGTGAAGTGCTTTCACTGTCACCAACATGGACATTACGCCACTAATTTTCCACAGAAGAAGAAAAATAAGCAGGCTACTGGATCTACAGCTAGAGAGGCCTTAGCCTCACAATTTGAGCTAGATTTTTTTCTAATCACATGCTTGGTCTCAAGTGTGATGGCTTCAGTGTGGTTTCTTGACAGTGGTGCGTCTTTTCATATGACCAGAGACAAAGATTTGTTTACTGATCTGGATGAGAAATATCTTGGAGTGCACATCGAGATGGGTGATGATGGTAGATACAGTGTGACCGGTATCGGTACCATTTCCTTTGAGAGGGAGTCTAGTAAACCCTTCGTATTGAAGGAAGTGATGCATGTTCTAGGATTGAAGAAGAATTTGATCTCGGTGGCCATGTTAGAAGACAAGGGATATGATGTTGTCTTTAGCGAGGGAAAGGATTTCCTGCGCAGTAAGGAAACTGATGAGACCCAGAGGATACGGGTTAAAGTGAATAACCTTTATCAATTGCAGGTATATGGCTGCGTAGAAATGGTAGGCAAGGCAGAAGGAGTGGTGAGCCGGGATGATGGTGAGCTGTGGCACCGGAGATTGGGCCACCTTCACCATGGAGCTTTGAAGATACTGCAGCAGATTTCTACTGGGCTTTCCAAAGGTACACTTGCGCAGTCAGATCAGTGCAAGGGATGTACTTCGGGAAAATTTGTGAAAGCCACCTTTCATGAGAAGGATAGTCATGCCACGACGATCCTTGAGAGAATTCACACAGACGTGTGTGGACCTTTCTCAGTAGCTTCGACAGCAAAGCACATGTACTATGTGATATTTGTTGATGATTTTTCTCGTAAGTGCTGGATCTTCTTCATGCAGAAGAAGAGTGAGACATACTCAAAGTTCTGTGAGTTCAAGGCACTGGTTGAGAAAGAATCGGGGAAGCAGGTGAAGGCTCTTAGGAGCGACAATGGTGGTGAATTCATCTCTGGTGAATTCAAGGAATTTTGCAGTGCAGAAGGAATTCGAAGAGAGCTCATAGCACCTCATAACCCACAGCAGAATGGGGTTGCTGAGCGGAAGAACAGAACGATCGTGGGTGCTGCACGGGCGATGTTGCATGATCAGGGCCTACCCATACACTTGTGGGCTGAGGCATGCAATACTGCAGTATATGTGCAGAACCGTTGTCCTCACAGGATACTTGGCATGAGTACACCCGAGGAGGCGTTTTCTAGTAAGAAGCCTGATATTTCCCATTTGAGGATTTTTGGTTCACCTGTTTACATTCATGTGACGAAGGATGCCAGGAAGAAGCTGGAGCCGACCGCAGAGGTTGGGATATTTGTGGGGTACACTGATACACCCCACAACTATTGTGTGTATTTTCCAGACAGTCGCAAGACTGTTGTGCGACGGGATATCAAATTTCATGAGGAGAAAGCCATGAAGTGTTCGCTTGAGAGGGAGCCACACTTGCATGCAGATGAGGAGCTATTAGTTCCTAAGGATGAGCCTTAGGATGTGGATCAGCCACAAGAGGAGGTTCATGGAGTGGAAGAGACCACTCATGCAACACCAACCATCAGAGGGCGGAAGCGCACTACAGAAGCTGAGCGACTGGCTCAAGATGCAGAGAGGATTGTAGGAGCACCTACATCACAGCGCAGACAGAGATAGTCACCTGATCGGTACACTGGATACATGGCTCTCATGAGTCAATGTATCGTGACAAAGCCATCCTCTTTCGAGGAAGCTGTGGAGGATCCCGCATGGGTAGATGCCATGGTGGAAGAGTATGATTCGATTGTCAGAAACAGTGCATGGGAGATTGTCCCAAGGCTGGAAGGGAAATTAGTGGTGGGTTCGAGATGGATCTACAAAGTGAAGCAGGCAGCTGACGGGAGTGTGGAGAAGTACAAGGCAATATTTGTTGCCCGAGGCTTTTCACAGATTGAGGGGATCGATTATGAGGAGACCTTTGCACCTGTCGCAAGGTATTCTTCCATACGGACGATTCTTGGTCTCGCAGCGCAGATGGGGTGGCACATTCATCAGATGGATGTGAAGACTGTGTTCCTCAATGGGGTGATTGAGGAGGAGGTGTACATAGATCAGCCCGAAGGTTTCGAGATCTTCAGCAGCGAGTCGCATGTGTGCAGGCTCAAGAGAGCGTTGTATGGGTTGAAACAAGCACCTCGTGCTTGGTACACACGGATAGACAGTTATTTCACCGGACTTGGATTCTCCAAGAGTGAGGCGGATCCTAACCTATACCAGATTGTGGTGGAGGGTAAGTTGCTAATCATTGTACTTTATGTAGATGATTTGATTTTGACAGGTGATGAATTGTTGATACACTCATGCAAGGCTGATCTTGCAAAGGAGTTTGAGATGAAGGACTTGGGCCTCCTTCATTATTTCATGGGATTGGAAATTTGGCAGCGCAGTGATGGACTGTTTGTTTCTCAAGGCAAGTATGCCCGGGAGATACTGGAGAAGTTCAACATGCATGGCTGCAAGCCTGTTGATACTCCTCTTCCTGGTGGATGGAGGAAGGAGGATGCTACTTCGACAAAGGTAGTGGATGCCATTGTTTATCGACAGTTGGTGGGGTCGCTTATGTATCTAGTCAATACACGACCCGACATATGCTATGCTGTTAACCAACTTTCACAAGCTATGGTTAAGCCTACCAAGCTCTACTGGAAGGCAGGCAAGCATGTATTGAGATATCTCAGAGGCACATCGGGATATGGATTATGGTACAGACAATCAGATGAGGTGAGTATGGCTAATGGATGCAAGACAAGGCAGAAGCCCAACTAAAGAAAGAGCAATATCCGTAGGATTTTCAAAATATTGGCCCACAATAGTTTCTTAGTACAGCAGCAAGTAGAGATCCATGGCACTCAGTTCAGCAGAGGCCGAGTATATGGCAGCGATTTTGGATGCATGCGAGGCTATATGGATGAGGAAGATCCTGGTTGGGTTGTTCGGTTCACACTTAGATCCTACTATGATTTATTGTGATAATCAGAGTTGCATTAAACTCTCGGTTAATCCAGTATTTCATGATAGATCTAAACACATTGACATCCGATATCATCATATCAGAGATTGTGTGCAGCGGAAGATCATGTTACTTTCATACATTCCCACGGAGGATCAGGATGCTAATATCTTGATGAAGGCGTTCACCAGGAGCAAATTCGAATACCACAGAGGCAGGATAGGGGTGGCAGATAATCCTTATCTTGTTGAGAGGGAGTGTTGAGATTGCAACAAGATGATGAGCTTAGTGGAAAGAAGTCGCCTTCACTAAGTGGGCCCGCAGGCTATTCTTGGCGCAAAGTCTATTTTTAGACTATGTCTATTTTTAGACATATGGATCATGTTCTATGAGTTGCAGGATGCTATTTGTGGATGGTTGGTCAAGTTTGAAAAAATAGATGGACTTCTATTTTTAGACATATTGGGCGGAATCTATTTTTAGATTGCCAGTCTAAAAATAGATATGTCGAATATTATTAGCTCTTAATAATATTTGGACTATAAACATTATCTTATTCTCTTGGAGCACTTCAGTTAAGTGCACAGATGTGGCATAGGAGCTGACATAAGGAATTACGCTATTCCTGAGGGTTAAGTGGAGCTATTGCATGGATACTTCAGTTAGAACTCATGTGAGAGAGTTTGGTGGAGTTGATTGAGGAAGTTAATGGAGTTGTGTTCAGTTTAACTAATCTAAACATAGCTGAGCTAGTTGTATCTAGTCTAACTGATTGATACACTAGTGAGAGTGGTGTGAATTAATTATTAATTAATTCACTAATTATAAACTCATTAATAAACTAAAGAATACATCAGTTAACTTCAGTGCATGGACAGTTTCAGTGGAGACCAGTGAAGAGATAGGTGAAAGAGCAGTGTGACTATCAGTTGTGACTATACTGTTGCATGATTTGCAACAACCAGTGATTGGAGATGCAAATGAGAATTTTGCAGTACAAGCCAGGTGGTTCAAAGTTATTTATGAGCCATTCTTCAGCATTGATTATGCAGTAGAGGTAGGCTATCAGGTGGCAGAGATTGGAGCATGTGTTTTGTTAGATCTAGCTTGATTAGTGTGTAGCAATTGGAGATTGTACTGAGAGCTTGTGAGGAGCTTTGTATAATGATTGTTACATGATCTCTATGACATATAATATACAGATAGTTGGGGTTTTCAGCTTTAAACTTTCCCATGAAATACTGTGTTCATATGTGTGATTGTTTATGGTTTTAATGTGCGCATGCAATTGATTTTATTTCCGCATGTAATGATCAATGGTAGAAGAGATTCTGTATTGTGCATGAAGATAAAATAGTGTGTGATCAAGAGAATCTCGGTTAATAATATATCATTTATTCAAATTTCTACACCTCCTTAATGATCCAAACCTGGGAACAAGTTATCTTATGAGTCGTGGACCACCCCCCCAGGAGGACCAAGTGAGTATGCCTAAAATATGCCCTGGTATCTCAAGGACCATCCCCCTCACGGCTACTTGTGCTAGTATCCTAAAAAATACCACTAAGGTCACCATCGAAAACAACACGTCCTAGGGGATAGTCGTCAACTATAACTACACACAAGGGCATGGTATCAAACTCGAAGCCTCTTGAAAGAGCCCCCCGTGAGTACAATGCAGTTCCCAGATATAACCGCTACCGGCTCCAAATAGAGTTGGAAGGTCACTCTAAAGGTCCCAATGTAGGCTAGTTCTTAACCCTTGTGTGAGAAGGGCTTCTGAGACCATACTGTTGAAAGTGGATTTACAAACCCTATCTCAAGATGTTATGTTTGTTTTGTATTCTTGGGGAATTTAACCTCACTCCCCTATCCCAGGACCCTAGCCTATCTAATGTTGGTTTGATAGGAAGGAAATAGAAAATTACCAAGTTAATTTTATTAAGTGCATTAATTTTAATGGTTGTTTTCCAAGTCAATGGTGATGAATGAAAACTAAAATGATTTTATGACTCAACTGATTAAAAGAGACCATGAAATATATGTAAGTGCAAAATTTCAGTTTTAATAAATTCTACCTATAGTAAGAAAGAGATATATCCGTTTTAGAATGAAACCATGCACAAGTCCCTCACTTCTATCTCATTTAACACTTTGATCCCAGTACTTCTATCTCATTTAACACTTTGATCCCAGTAAACAAAACAAAAAACCAACTACAAAATAACGACAAAAGAAGCAAAAGGATACCAAAAAATATGTACCAAAATTTTTAAAAAAACCCTAAATCTACGTCAAGAATGCACTCAGATTTTAAAATGTGAATTTCTAATCAAGCGATCAAGCTACAAGAAGAAAATCAGTGCAAGGTTTTCAATACAATGATGCTAGAGAGGTATATGAACACCAATGTTCCTGAAAAGAATAAAAACCCAAGAAAATGATCAAACCATAATCATGTAACTAAGCTCACAAAATTGCATGTAAACTAAGGAAAAAATCAATGATCACACCCAAAATTTTTAGATTTGAAACTCCACCCAGTAGGTTTAAAGTGGTGCAAAAATATCGTGCTATATTTTATCTTAACCCCTCAAAAACCACTAAAAATTGAATTCAATTCTTTGTTACAATGTACTTGACCAAAACATCTAGATGTTATTAACTCTCCCCAAACTGAAACATAGGGTTATCAATGCCCTGGTTTGAACTGTAGGCGATAAACATAGAGGGAAAACTTAGATCCATGAGGTTTTAGGATCTAGATTTTGAAATAGATATTCTTAAGGGACTAATTACCACAGTAAAACATCAAAGGAACCAAAAATCCACAAGAAAAACAAAGGATGATAGGCCAAAAAATGGACTTACAATAACTTCCCCAGCATAGTCACTAATTTTTTTTAAGAGAGAAATTTCACCTACAGTAATAGACTACTTTAACCTCAGCAAGATTTCCTAGAGAAACAATTTTTTCCCATAATGTGTGTGTGTGTATTAATGATAAGCAAAGTGAGAGAAAAAATAACCAAAGAAATAGAAGAGAATTACCTAGAAATCACTATAATCCTTAACTTTGTTGATGATGCTAGCTTCATGAAGATCTCCTCCTGAGATATTTGCTCCAGAGTACTCTCTTAAAGTCTACATACAATAAACAACAAATATCTCATCTTTCTTGCAATCACAAATATTAGCACATCCAAACCAATATATTCATGCAAACATAATAAAACACGAATGTAATGGGGGGAATCCTCTTTTACTTTGCATTTATTGTGTGAAGAAGTACATAGCCAAGACTCATTTGGTCCTTTCCTATATCACATTCATAACCTCAACACTCACTTTTATGTGAACCTTCTAGTGTTAGTTTATCACTAAAGAATTTCTCCAACATTCTGACATATTATATTTTATCCCCTATGACTAACTTGAAGTTCTGTTTTTATAGATCTCAATCATGATTGGCCTTCATTGCACCTAGACACTTTCTTCACTGTATCAAGATGATGATTAAGATAGACCAAAACAATCATTATTTTAATCATAATGATTATTTTAATCGAAGTTATCAACTTGGAACGAATTGAGGCTTATCCAGTTGAATTCTCGCAATGTTTTGGAGCTCTACTGTAGAGAGGGTGTTGATGGGATTCTATTTCAGCCCAGAACACTAAGAGGGAGTGTTGCTAGTGTTGAGTCTCAAAATTTTTTTCCATATTCATACATATTTCCATTATGTCATTACCATTCAGCTCTCATTTCATAACTATCTGACCTAAAACCATACATCAAGTAACCATTTTCATAAATATATGGGTTAGGATTCTTATCTTCCAAAGTTATTTATTTTATGTGTTTAAAATGAATTTATGATTAGAAACTAGAAAATTAACATAGTTTCATATATCTATATATATATATATATATATATGTGTGTGTGTGTGTGTGTGTGTTATGAGTTTTGTGACATGTGTAGGTCAAAAGGAAGCTTATAAAAGACCTTTATGTGGCCTCCCAAAACCAAATTCGAATTTGAGTGAAGAAGATCATGGGATCATGGGATCATGAGGATATGTGTCTCATTTCCTTTTTGTATTGAAACTCTAAGAAGATATGTGTCTCATTTCTTATGTGTATTGAAACTCTAAAAAGACATGTGTCTTATCATTTCCTATTTTGATTGTAACTCTAGAGATAGAGGGAGAGACTCATGGACTCTCATTAATGAGATAAATTCTCATATTTTTGTATAAATAGGAGAAGCTTTCTCCTATCAAAGGTAGAGAAAAATAGGAGAAGAAGAGAAAGGATTATAGAGTGTCTTGTAACAAAGCTTAAGATGGAATGGGATGTAGATTTGTGAATTTATTAATAAAGAAGATTAGTTCTTTGATGCTGTTTTGATCACATCTTCAAGGAGCTAAGGATTACACCAAATTGGTAACAGAGGGCCCTTGCTATTTGAGGAGGTTTTGCATGTTTTCTAGATAAGTCATTTTCAATTATGTTTTGTCATATTTCCTTACTTAGATTTTTTTCTGAAATCATAGCTTTTAGCATTATGTTTCATGTCATTTGCTTAGATAAAGGATCCTCATGATATTACAGTTAGTCTATTTCTCAAGCTCTTCCAATATTGTAATATTGTGAGTTATTGATTGTTTTGCTTCATAGAAGATCCTTATCACATTATGATTAATCTCTTTCAAAATCTCTTCCAATAAACCTCTAACTCATGAATGAGATTTAGTTGTAATGTTATAAGTTGTTTTAGCATTTCATAGGAGATCCTTACTACATTATAGTAATATTTTTCTCAAGCTCTTCCAATAAACCTCTATCAAATGAATGAGATTTCACTGTAATGTTCTAAGTTACTGTTTGTTTCAACATTTCCTTTTATGTTTTAGGAGATCCTCATTGCATTAGAATTAATCTTTTTCACAAGCTCTTCCAACAAATCTCTAACTAAATGAATCAGATTAAGTTGTAGTGTTTCGAGTTACTTGTCATTTCATGAATGTTCATTTAGAAGCTGTAATATCCATGGATTAGGACTCTTTGTTTTCATCATTTCCTAGTTAGGAACAGAACTTGCAAATAAAACTCTGCTTTAATTATTTGACAACATTTCATTTTCCTTCCTTTTAATTAGATTTAATCTCATCTTTCTAGTTTATAGTAGAACACTAAGACTCAAAACATAAAACCCCCCAAAACAACAGTAAAACATCAAAACAACGAAGTAAGAAGTAGGTTTCTTAAGCACATATAGTGCACCACACTTCATCAATTTAATAGCCCTAGTCGATAATTTATGTTAGCAATTTAGGACACTAAATTGACTAAACATTTTGGCGTCGTTGCCGGAGAAGTGTAATTAGGAGACCTTATTTCTTACATCTACAAAAATTAATAATTTCTTGAGTATGCTCTCCTCTTGCACTTTGTGTGATCTGGAGGATCAGAAAAAGAAGTTTTATGTTAAAAATAAAAATAAAATGAAAAATTTCAATAAATTGTTTTGTTCAATAAAATATATATGTATATCTTTGAAAATATAATATACATTATTTTATTAACAAATCATTTTAAAAAAAATGGAAAAAAAATTAAAATTTGTCATATTTTTCTTTATTAATAAATTTTAATAAAGAAAAATTTAAAAAAAAAATTCAATAAATTATTTTGTTTGGTAAAATATATATGTTTATTTTTAATTTTTGAAAATATAACATATGTAATTTTATTTTTTTTTCTAAGTGAGACTAATTTCTATTATGTATAAAGGCTATAGTACAAAACTGCACCAACGTCAGCTGTGGAAGCCTGAACGTTGGGCTTGATAGTCAAGCAAAACATGCAAGGTTTGGACTGCCCGAGACGGGAAACCAATCCTTTAAACCATAATTTCTGAACCGCCCAAAAATGGGAAACCGGTTTTAAGTTTGTAGTAATCAAAAAAACACTATGTCTGAGGAAAATACATTGCCTGTATAACAAAGAAATATAACTGAAAAACAACAGATTTCCACTAGAGAAGAACAGAGGAACCTGAAAAACAAAGCAGTTGCTATTCATGAGTGGGAGAGGGCGATTCTTCAATGATTCTGTAGGTGAACATCTCGCCTCTGTCCGCCGGTTCCTCACTGAGAGCGCGTCCACCATCATCACGTACAATCTCCATGCTGGTCTCGTGCCGAGGAGTCGAGGAGGCAGGGTCAACAAGAGGCGGAGTAGGCATGTTCGACGAACTGGGCGGGCCAAAATTCGGAACTTCCTCCCTAAGAGTGACCATAATAGCAACAGTGAGAATGGCATTGCAGGAGGTACAGTCGAACCTTAACTCAGCACACTGAGAGGTTTTACGGATGGATGGCCGAAGAGAACGCGGAGCAGCTTCAGTTGCTAACCCAGTATCCATCTCACACGCCGGAGCAGGAACAGGAGGCGGGCGCTGTTGAGTGAGCCTCCCACGACCAGAAGCCCGACGACTTCTCATGCGTTCGCGGAGGCGAGGCATGATGGTTGAACTTGAGCCAAATTGAGCAGGGTGCGTCAGATAGAGAGAGTTCTGGGTAGCGCTGGGAGGAGAATGAGAACCAGAATCAAAGCGATAAGGAGCTCAGGGCGAGACAACAGAGGAGGGGGCGAGAATGCCGGACAGAGCAGAAGAAGAAGAATTGAAAACGGACTGGTTACACCAAGGACTATGGGAAAAATGCAAATTGGGGGCCAGCTCGATGCAGGCTCCTAACGAGCTTCGTTTCCCAGTACTCGTCTTGAGGCTGGCCTCAGTATTTGCAGAAGAAAAAATCGTGTGCAGAGGAATAGGCGAGTCTGGATTGTCCATCCCACCATGCAGACCTGCACAAATGCAATGCGCGCCCAGAATGACCGCCATATTCACCATAACCAAGAGCCGAATGGGCCGATCGAGGAGAGGAGCTCTCACACAGTGTAGAGAGTTAATGCAGCGTTTAATGGTGGTATCGGGAGCCATATGGGCTGCATCGGCCATATGCATTGGGAAGTGGCCTTTGTGCCACGTTCCCTTATATCTATTAAACACTCAAAGAAATGGGAACATATGTAATTTTATTAACAAAACAAATAAAATAAATTTCATTTTCTTTATTAAATAGTTTCTTTTTAATAAAGAAAATTAAAAAAAAAAAAAAAACAATTAACAAAACACACAATAAAAACAAAGCACATAACCTTTCATAAAATCAAGAGGCCGAGAGCACTAAACTCCAAGAAATCACAAATAAAAAAACTTGAGATCATATAATAATACCCATGAAGGGCCACGACATGAAGATAAACACATTATATATACATCAAGGTCATGTGCAGGTTGAACGGACCAACGATTTTGTTTTCTCTTCCGGCGCACAGGTCTCTCTATGACTTCAACCCTCAATACAACCTGCAAATCAATTTTCAAATCCCTGCGTTGTATGGTATTTCAACTCATAGAAAAAATTCGGCAATAAAAGAATGCTTGGTAACCTGCATCTGGAGGTCAAAAGATGCTGCGAATACTCCTCCCCACGGTAAAGTTGTGTGCCCAGTACTGGCAGTGGCTATTACTGTGAAGCAGTATGACAAACTCAGACTATCAATTATGCAATTTTTAAACAAAAACCCCATCGAAACTACAACACAGGGAGAGTTTTTTTTTGTTTAGCCAAATTTTACACCTGCAACAAAATTAAGATTGTATGAATGGAATTTGTAAAATCGATGGACAAATTCGTTGTACATATCCATTTTTGCAGCATTGGTGTACGAATTGAAATCAAATACTTTGATGAAACTCACAAATTTGATGCATGTGGCAGTCGTTGAACCTTCCACCAGTAATTCATTTCGTTGCCAGAGCAGAAGAGCATTTCCAGAAAACGCATCTATATTTGACACGTGATTTTAAAACGCAAATTTGGAGCAAATCAAGGCGAATTTAAAAAATCCACGACATGGGTTTTTTCGGGAACGAGGGCAGTTAGATAGCCCAAAAAAAATTTCTATATTTCGCAACCGTTAGAGAGAATTTTGCGGTTCTTCAGAGCCCTATTTTGTTGTCTGCGTGAAAAAAAAAACGTTTTTGCAGACAGTTATGGTTTGATGAGATCCGATTTTGAAGAATCCGATTTCCTGATCCAATTTTGCAGGAAGTCAATTGAGATAAATACAACATCCTCCAGAAGAAAAGTCGAATTGAAATCAAATTCTATTTCCACATGTTATTTGAAGACTGAACATTTCATTTTGACCAAATAAGAGTTGTTGTTACAGCCATCGTCCACCCCTCTGTCATTTTAAGATCTGCGTGCTTGGTGGGATTTAATTTGACTGATTTATAAGCTGGCCAGAAGGCGTGCACAAATTAACTATTATTCTTTTTCCAGTTTATATATCTGAAACTGCACGTGGATAACTGGTTCCTTTGGGATGTTCCTTGCACACTGTATGATTTTTCGAATGTCATTAAGCCCAAATTGAATGCTGACGTTGTCTGTATTGATCATTCCATCTATGTTTTATATGTTTTTCGCCATTTTCTTTACTTTCCGGAATCTCCAAGAGGCTTGTGAGTAAAGGGAAAAATCGTGAGGAAAAGAAGGTTTTTTTTTTTAATTTAAAAAAAAAAAAATTTGCATCAATAAAATAAGTAGTGTATTGTTCATTTTCCTTGAGGAGGTACTGATCGATTTAAATGTCAAGAATGATTATTTTCATAGGCGTGTATACTTAATTTTATTTTCAGGATTTTTAGCTACAGAAATTGTGCACATTCTGCAGTTGTGCACGTTCTGCAGCTAGGAAGCAATTTTGCAGCTGAGAAACTTCACTGTTTCACCCAAATTTCAAATTAGCCTAACTTTCTCTTCTGACATTGGATTTCGACGATTCAAGCGTCATTGGAAATATTTCGACAATATCTACATAATGAGAAAACTATAATCAAAGTTTGAAACAGTAAATACTAAAGAAATTGTTGAAAAGACACAATAGGTAACTTGAGGCACTAATTTCGAAACAGGTATAAATTATTTTGGTTTTCCTTCATGAACTTGTTTTATTAGTACCAATTCTCAGTTTTTTGTGTAAATTTCATAACCAGAGTGATTGATCACCTCTCTCTTTTGATAATCTTACATTCCATTGCAGAAGAAGTACTAGTTTTATTTTGCAGGTTTCAGTAGGAAAGACAGATGACTACAAGCGAATAGTGTCTCTCTCAGAGACGACATTTCTTTTATAAGAAGATGATCAGCAACAAATAAAGAAACATCAATGCATGAGCACATGCTAATGAAAATCATATCCAACACTTGCAAGCCTTTCAGATGCCAGTATCTCCATTGCCTCCATGCTTCCTCAGTCAATAAAACACTCACCTCATTTCCCTTTACCTTTGCTATTCCATTTCTATTTAGTCATTCAATAAAATCCTCGTCTCATTTTCCCTAACTACTCATTTTTTTCCCAGTCATTATATTTTCCTGCCCTTCTTTCACTAGCAATAAAACCATTCAGCTCCTCTACAAAGCTGATTCATTTCATTTCCATTTTCATTCTGTCAAATAAACCTTGATCCACTGCAAAAATTTTCATCCATAGTCCTTCAAAAATTATTCTTTCATGCTCACGTTAGATGATGGAGGATTCCTTAACGCCTCCCCTCTAACAAATCTTGGCCTATCGACATCAGCACATTATCTAGGTCCAAGATTAGAGTCCTTAATATTACCTTGAGGCTTGTATGCATTAATGACAAGTTCTCTCGCTAACAATCATGGGAATGCATCAATGTCCCTTGATCGTCAGATCTTGCAAGTGGCTCGACATTAGCCCATTTATTCGCACTTTGCAATATGCACTTAGGTACCTTGGCACTCATTGACATTAATGGTGAGTTTGCCTCGCATTGGTTAACGAAATTCATCAATGGTCGGTAATCCAATGACTTCTCTTCATGCTCGAAATCAACACATTTATTCGCATGACTAGAATTGTACCGTCGGATTTTGTAACGATTGAAGACTACATCATTTCATCAGTTTGCAACAGGAATCAATTTGTATCAGCAGTAATAAAGATCCCAATATTTCCATCAGCACAAAGAGAACAAAGAAGCAAATCAAATTCATTTATTTACATAGTTCATGATCCAACAACATCAACAGCCACACTCTTCAATATACACAACTCATCCACATTTAAGGTAAGTGAAGGTATGTGGTTTTCTAATTTTTAGTCATGTAATTCATTAGAATGCTAAAATTTTAACTTTGGAAAAATTCCTCACTCCCTTTTTCACATTGTCATATCTTTAGTTGGGGGGAAGGGACATCATTTCATATCCATATGTCATACACTATCACACATTTTCATTTCATTTCCACCTGCATATACTTCCCAACCAACTATTGTTGCAACATGATCCAAAATATTATATGCCTTGCAAATGATCAATTCATTGATGAAGTAATTGATTCTAAATGTTTTCATGAACTTTGATGCAACAAAGAAAATAAAGCATTGTTACACAAGAACCATTGCTCAAAAAAACCAGTTGTCACACAAGAACCAACCATAAAAAAAATGTTGCAATCAAATATATTATACTTTTCCAAAAGAAAATATTATAAAGCAAAGTTTGGAATGAATCAATATGATTCAAAACTCATAAAAGATCAACTCATGAACAAATGAATCATTGCAATATTTGCATGAGGACATGCAACAACTTCAGTTGGGGGGTATGTTGAGTCTCAAAAGTGTTTTCCATATTCATACATATTTCCATTATGTCATTACCATTTAGCTCTCATTTCATAACTATCTAACCTAAAACCCTACATCAAGTAACCATTTTCATAAATATATGGGTTAGGATCCTTGTCTTCCAAAGTTATTTATTTTATGTGTTTAAAGTGAATTTATGATTAGAAACTAGAAAATTAACATAGTTTCAAATATCTATATATGTGTTATGAGTTTTGTGACATGTGTAGGTCAAAAGGAAGCTTCTAAAAGACCTTTATGTGGCCTCCCAAAACCAAATTCGAATTTGAGTGGAGAAGATCATGGAATCATGGAATCATGAGAATATGTGTCTCATTTCCTTTTTGTATTGAAACTCTAAGAAGATATGTGTCTCATTTCTTATGTTTATTGAAACTCTAAAAAGACGTGTCTTATAATTTCCTATTTTGATTGTAACTTTAGAGATAGAGGGAGAGACTCGTGGACTCTCATTAATGAGATAACTTCTCATATTTTTGTATAAATAGGAGAAGCTTTCTCCTATCAAGGGTAGAGAAAAATAGGAGAAGAAGAGAAAGGATTATAGAGTGTCTTGTAACAAATCTTAAGATGGAATGGGATGTAGATTTGTGAGTTTATCAATAAAGAAGTTTAGTTCTTTGATGTTGTTTTGATGACATCTTCAAGGAGCTAAGGATTACACCAAATTGGTAGCAGAGGGCCCCTGCTATTCGAGGAGGTTTTGCATGTTTTTTAGATAAGTCATTTTCAATTATGTTTTGTCATATTTCCTTACTTAGATTTCTTTCTGAAATCATAGCTTTTAGCATTATGTTTCATGTCATTTGCTTAGATAAAGGATCCTCATGATATTACAGTTAGTCTCTTTCTCAAGCTCTTCCAATACATCTCTATTAAATGAATGGGATTCAATTGTGATATTATGAGTTATTAGCATTTCATTTTCTGTTATTTAGTTAAAAAGAAGATCCTCATTATATTGCAGTTAGTCTCTTTCAAAAGATTTTCCAATAAACCTCTAATTCACGAATGAGACTTAGTTGTAATATTGTGAGTTATTGGTTATTTTGCTTCATAGAAGATCCTTATCACATTATGATTAATCTCTTTCAAAAGCTCTTCCAATAAACCTCTAACTCATGAATGAGATTTAGTTGTAATGTTATAAGTTGTTTCAACATTTCATAGGAGATCCTTACTACATTATAGTAATATTTTTCTCAATCTCTTCCAATAAACCTCTATCAAATGAATGAGATTTCACTGTAATGTTCTAAGTTACTGTTTGTTTCAACATTTCCTTTTATGTTTTAGGAGATCCTCATTGCATTAGAATTAATATTTTTCACAAGCTCTTCCAACAAATCTCTAACTAAATGAATCAGATTAGGTTGTAGTGTTTTGAGTTACTTGTCATTTCATGAATGTTCATTTAGAAGCTGTAATATCTGTTGGAACACCTAATCCTACATGGGTAGGTGTGGAATGCGAAAAGTCACAATGGAGTCCAAGTGACATTGGAATGTGAAACCAAGAGTCACACCATTGTACTATAAATGTACATCATGTATAATGGAAAAATAAGAAAGTCTCATGTTTATCTTTCATTGTGTGTTGAGTCTTGTGTGTGTGTGTTCATCTTCCTCATACACCATGTGTGTGCTTTAACATGGTGTTTAACATGATATCAGAGAGGGCGATTACTGGCCCTGCTCCAAATTGAGTGAGCCATTTGTGTTTATGGCCTGTGCATATCTGCAAAAATTTTGGTAATGTTTGCAGCACTCAGAGATTTCTGCAGCAGTCTTTTTGCCGCATTCAGAAACTGGTTTTGAAGAAGAGCAGCATTGTGCATCTAAATTTTTTCTCACTGCTCATTCTTCCTGCAATTTCTGCACTTTTAAATTCTGCATTTTTAAGCTGCTGGAAAATAGTTTAAAGAGGGTTTTTGAAGATATTTCTGAGTTTACACTAAAAATTTCTGAGCTTCTGGACTGCATTTTTCTGCTGTTGAAAGAAAAAGATTATTTTCCTGCTACTTCTAAGTCTACGGTTCTGCATTCACCCTCAATTGCAATTTTACTGCTTAAAATTCTGCAAATTTCTAAACTCATTCTACTCCTCTCTACTGTTTTAAAAAATAACAAATAAAAAAAATAAAAAATCTCTGCAATTCCAGGCCTTTCGGCCCTCCTCCCTCTGAAATTTTTTTACATAACATCTCATCCCCTGCGACCTACCCACTACGCCCCTTCTCTACCTCGCACACGATCTTTACAAATATACACTCCCCCTCACCTCGTCTACCGCCCGATCTCTCACTACAAACCCGACCCCCTCTCCTCTCAATCCACTCCCTCACTCCACGGCCTCTCTCCCCTGCGCTAACACAGTGATCTAACGCCACTCATCTCCCCGATCCCCCTCACACTTGGCCGCTCTCAACCTCATGCTATCCTATCCCCTCTCTCTGCGCACTCTTTTAAATCCCCACGATACCCAACTCACCCTCTACGCAACGCCCTCGCACCGCTCCACTTACCCTGTACCGTCACCAAACGCTCCACGCTCGCTCCCATCTCTCCACTTCAATACGCCACTGCTCCCACCTACGTTACCCATGTCCCTACACCCTTACCCCTTCCCCCTACGCTCTACCCACTCCCCATCCCATACGCTCCTCACCCCAGAATTTAAAATTCGTTTTTTTTAACCCCATATAATACGTTCCCCCATATAAATCTCCCCCCTCCATTTTAATTCGTTCCCCTCTCTTTTAAATTTAATTCCATTCCTTTTAAATTCATTCCCACTTTTTCATTTTATTTTTTTATTAATAAAAAAAAATAAAAAGCCCTTTTCCCTTTTAGTTAATTCTCATTATTACAATTCCTCCCAATTATTACAATCAACTCCCTATCTCCCCAATTTTTTAATTAATCCCAAATAATTAAACTTTTTTTAATTAATTAAAAAAAAAAAAAACAGCAGAGAGAAAGGAAGAGAGGATATGAACATCAGAAATGAAGGAAATGGCATATGAAGAAGATGGATTGAATACATAGACAAAATTGCAGATTTACATTTTATGATTTGTGGCATATATAAGAGGGTGATTTTCTGAAGAATTGACATTTGAAGACAAATATGCCATCATTGCAAAACAGCTATTTGAAGGAAAATTCAGTTGCCTTAAAGGCCTCTTGCACAAGTGTTTTCAGCTGCACATATTTTGCAGAAATATTGTATTGAACTGACATTGATTTGCATCTTCATTCAAGACTTGAAGTGTAATTCAGTTGAAAAATTGTTGATTGCCCTCGATCATTTGAGGAGCAGATTTTGTACTTTGAGATTTCCATAGTTGGAAATTCTTTGGAGTCATTTGTAATTGTTTGAAAGCAAGTTGCATCACATTGTAAACGGGTGCATTTTCGGTTGTAGCCGACACCCTTTCATTTTTTGAGCCTAAGTTGTTGAAAATGGCTAAAATCAATGAGGCATTAGAGTTGTTGAAAAATCTCATTCATTCAAATGTTGATGATGTGATAAAAATGAGCAAGGATGCTCTTTGTAACATTCAAAGTTGTTTGCTATATGCACATGAAAAGATTGAGCTTTTGCAGTTGGAATCTCAGCTTCAAGAAGATGAACTTCAGCAAAAGAGTCACCATTCTGAACTTGTTTCTGTTCAGAAGATTGTGAAGGACTCTCATCAGAAGAAAGAAGATAAAGTTGCAGATGATTCACATTCAGTGCCTTGTACTAGAGCAGATGTACATGCAGATGCAGCAGTTCAACCTGCACTTCTCAAGCCCATCATCAGACCTTGGGAAGAGCTTGTCCACAACAAGCACCGAACTGGTCTTGGATATGACAAGGATGTGTCCTTTCATATTCCGGATTACACAAAGCCCATCATATTTCAGAGTGTCGGATTCATGTATGACAGTTCACCTACAGCTGTTCCAGATCCTGTTCCACAACAACATCAGATTGAGAAATGCCAACACTGTGATCGAGTTGGCCATATGAAAGATCATTTTTTTGATCTTCATCCATGCAAGCACTGTGGTCGGCACACACATTCTTCAGACAGATGCTTCAGACACAAGCCTCCTGCAAGAACCAAGATTCATCTTGGATGGATCGCTTCTTGGCAATGGGCATACGAACGACGAAAGATGTTTACGACACATGTTACTAACTCTTTGTTCACGGATATTGAGCAAACTTGCGGTTGGGTTTTTCCATCATCTCACCTTGTCACCCCGACAGGGAAGGAAAATGGTGGTCATGTACAAGCTTCGGCCGACGAGATCAAGCGAGCCCTAATACAATCTCTCATTCCTTGTTCGTCGAAGCCACATCAATCGCGGCTGAGCCACAATTCGTCATTCCGGATTCAGAGATGTAGCCAGAGACATGGATGCCCATGAGCATGCCTTCGGTTCGTGGACAACCTTAAACCATCATTTTTGGTTGGTGGATAACCTAAAACCATCACAGGTAGTATACCTCCCTTCTTTTAGGTCGAAGGTCTCCCTTTCATATATGAGGAACACTTCCTCTAGCAGAAGCCTTTATCTTAGCAGCCTTCAGCTTCTTGCCAGCATTGGTTGAGTTCCAGGAAATGCTTCAAGCATTCCAGAGTTGTTGGTAATCCTAAAACCATCATAGGTAGTAGACCTCCCTTCTTTTAGGTTGAAGGTCTCCCTTTTTTATGAGGGACAATTCCTCTAGCAGAAGCTTTCAGCTTCTTGCCAGTTTTGGAAGAGTTCCGGGAACTGCAACAAGTTTTGCATTCCAGTGTTGGTGGTCATCCTTAAACCACCTCTTCTTTCCAACATTTCAGAGAGTTGATTCAGCCCAAGTGCTGCCATGCATACTTTGCAGATTTGTATTACAACTCTTTTCTTGGACTCACACATACCCTTTCGGATTAAGGGGGGATGTTGGAACACCTAATCCTACATGGGTAGGTGTGGAATGCGAAAAGTCACAATGGAGTCCAAGTGACCTTGGAATGTGAAACCAAGAGTCACACCATTGTACTATAAATGTACATCATGTATAATGGAAAAATAAGAAAGTATCACGTTTATCTTTCATTGTGTGTTGAGTCTTGTGTGTGTGTGTTCATCTTCCTCATACACCATGTGTGTGCTTTAACATGGTGTTTAAAAATATCCATGGATTAGGACTCTCTGTTTTCATCATTTCCTAGTTAGGAACAAAACTTGCAAATAAAACTCTGCTTTAATTCATTTGACAACATTTCCTTTTCCATCCTTTTAATTAGATTTAATCTCATCTTTCTAGTTTAGAGTAGAACACTAAGAATCAAAACATAAAACCCCCCAAAACAATAGTAAAACATCAAAACAACGAAGTAAGAAGTAGGTTTCTTAAGCACATATAGTGCACCACACTTCATCAGTTTACTAGCCTTGGTCGATAATTTATGTTAGCAATTTAGGACACTAAATTGACTAAACAGCTAGGCCCTCTCGTTCAGTCCCTACAACTAAGGAGTTTTGAACCCTAAAAACACTTAAATTTTGATCTTTCACCAGTTACAATTTGATCCATTGAACCTAGGAGGTGGCTTCTTGACCCTAGGGGGTGACTTCTTGACCCATGAAAGGAACGTTTGTTTCATAGTTGTAGTTATACTCCTGCAATTAGGCTATAATGAATCTGTTATTTGTTATATATAATAATATTTATTTACCTTCAACATTATTGATCATTTTCTTTGTCCTCTTGCAATTAGAATAAAGTTTACTTCAGTCATTTCCTTTCCTACAATAATATAGATTTACTTTCTGTAAATTAGACTAGGGTATCGTTTTGTCATTTATTTTCTGCAAAATAGATCATAGTTTCTTTCTATCATTTACTTTGATGCAATCATATTATGGTTTCCTTTATTCCATTTAATTCTATGCAATAAAATAGGTTCTCTTTGAATCATTTCTTTCCCTACAAAGTTATAATAAGTATGTTTTCCATTTACTGGAATTTTCAAGTATTTCCTGTAACGTAGTAGTCTCTGTGCATCTTAATTCCACTTCACTGCATCTAATCAGCCTAAGTATAAAATTGTGTGTTGCGCATATAATATTGATTCCTCTTAGGTTTGTACGAACTTTGAATTGATTATTAAAGTTGATCACCTCAAGAGTTGAAACATTATTGTTGTAATATTGTAGCTCATCATTTCACAATATTCTTCCTCCACCAATCATGGCTTCTACAGTAGAACTCACAATTGTAATTCAATTTACAAAATAAGGGTAAAGTGGGTGTTGTTACAATTTTACTCTACTTCTCCCTAAAGTGATGGAACCAGGTCCACTATTCCTCATAGGATAGAATTGAGACTTCATGATAGTTCTGAAATCCTCTCATTTAGGCATTGAAAGAATCTCCCTCCAGCCTTAGGGTTTCTAAGTGGATTTCCCACAAGGTTAGGGTATGGCCCTTTAGTTTCAGATAAGAAAAAAAAAAATTTTGTTCCTCCTCTATGTGGTGAACACTAAAATAAAACTCTAACTAATTCCATCAGCGAATCAACTTCAAAACATCAACGTCACCTTGATATGGCCTAATGATGACCTTTGCTTCTATCTTAATCAAGCATTGTGCATGGCACATGACACTCGAACTAGGTTGTTCTTTTTCGAGTTCTTTCTTAGACTATGTGTATGGTTCTTCTTGATCCCTCGATTTTATGTGGAATCATACCTTTGAATTGGAACCCCCATCTTCTCCAATTCCAATATTATTCACTAGAGCCACCATAAGAACTTTCATATAAGTAGTTGCTTTTTGCAACCTCCTATTCCAGCCTTCATAATCTTTACTCTACTAGATATCGAAGTCTATTAATAAATTCATTAGCCATGGTCAGGGTTTTATTAATTTCTCTTTAAATTAATATAGTTCCTCTGCAAATTCCCACAAAACACCTATAAACACATGTTCTAATACCAATTTAATTTGTAAACTACCATGGATATTCCATTGGACAGTTCACCACAATAGACCTAATAAAATTATAGTTAAAATTTGAAATATGTGAGTAGATGGGAACCTTAGATACGATCACTCTCCAAGTATACAACCACATAAGTGAGTGTCTACTGCGAGAAGGATATTAAGGAAAGTAGGCGGAAAATTGAAGATGAACTACAAAACTAAGTGTGGTGAATTACGACTACTATGAAGGTTATTTTACTTAGACTTATGGATTTATGACATTATTTTTTTCATGCATGAAATACATGAAATGTGGGAAACAAATAATAAACAAAAATACATTCACTCATAAACATAATGACACAAGATATGATTTTGGAAACTCTTACGAGAGAATACCCAGCTGGAAGGTGACGTCTCTCCACTATCTCTTCCTTGAAAAGGAAATGCATTCAAGTACAAATGAGTGAGACCTATGGTTTTTGGATTGATATAGTGCAAAAAGCCTCTATGTTTTCTCTCTATCTATCCACTCTCAACTACTATTCTCATCTATGGAACAAAATGCACTCTTGTAGATTGGAATCCCTTTTCCTCGTAGTGGCCTAGTTATAACATAACGTGATAGCCAACTATTGGTTAAGTTTGACTAGGATTAAACTCTCAAATAGAACTAAAATATTGACTCTTCTAGAATATTCTTAATCATGATAACGTGGTTATTCCCCTTTCCATAAATAATGGGGGCTCGCATGGCATCCTCTCGAATCATGGTGGTAAAAACATGAAGTCCAACTTGTAGGTTTCATAACTTTTGCATATAGAATTTGTTTGAGGTCTTTTTTATGGCATTGGAAAGGTATTTGAGTGTAGAATAATGCTAAAAAGTGTAGCTCTTAAGAAACAAAATTCTACCCACTAAAAAATTATGTTTAATGTCTCAAACTTCTTCTTGAAGGTTTCAAACCCCAATTTTCCACACTAAGATTTGCCAATAAAATGGTTTTTTGAATTGATTCCTCCAATTTTTCCACTTTGAAAACATAAATTTGGATGAAAAATAATATAATTACCTAATCTATATAAATATTACAACCCAAGTGTGTGTGTGAGTGTTGGGTGTGGATCCTGATTATCTTGTTTACTTTGTATCACAACATTGGACCCCTGTACCTTAAATGGGGCGGCAACGCCGCCCGTAAATTAATCGCTTCCATGGGGGGTCTAGGGGGGCGGCAGCAAATTTATGGAGCCCCCCCCTGGCGGGGGGTTTCGGGGGCAGCGCCCTCGAAGCTAAAAACAGATGTAAAATTGCCTTGTAAAAGTATAGTAATTTCTAGTCAATCTGGGTCGTTCATTAGGCAAATGATCTGATGGTAGAAGTTATGTTTAGTTTAGGATTTTTTGACCTAGAAGGAAACCCCTCGCTTTTATGAGGGTATTGTATTACGGATGTGTATTGTATGTGTATTCTCGGAGCGAGAAACAGAGAGGGAGACTGTGAGAGAGAATAGAGGATATTACAGCGGATCTGCTATAGTTGTGTCTCTTCATTTTGCTGGATAATAGAAAGGAAGGACTAGTTGTTCGGGGTGGACGTAGCCCAAACTGGGTGAACCATGTGTATCCATGTCTCTCTGGTTTTATGTGTTTTGTGTGCTTGTATTTTCCGCATATTTTATGTGTTGCATTGCTCTGTAATATTTAATTTTCTAACAACTAGTATCAGAGCCGAAGGTATATTTGGCTGATAAACTCGCAGGAAAGAAGGGTTCCTGGTTCGAGTGGGAGAAATGGCGGAAGATGGTAAGTTTAGGGTCGAGAAATTTAACGGCCAAAACTTTCCGCTGTGGAAGATACAGATGGAATATTATCTATATCAGAAAGATTTGTACCTACCATTGAGTGGAAAAACAAAGAAGTCGGCAGCCATGACAGGCGCGGAATGAAACATTCTTGATAGAAAGGCACTTGGAACAGTACGGTTGTGCCTTGTGGCATCAGTCGCCTTCAATATTTCGAAGGAAACAACAACAGAGGGTTTGATGCAGACATTGGTGAAACTATATGAAAAACCCTCAGCCTCAAACAAGGTATTTCTTATGAAACGACTATTTAATATGAAGATGTCAGAAGGTGGATCTGTTGCAGACCATTTAAATGATTTTAATACAGTTACCGCCGCTGGGTTCGAGAGGGTAACCTATGATGAAGCAGAGCTCGTTATTCTCGTGCTCATTGCCGTGAGACTTGGAATGGTTTGAATGGCTAATCATAGTAACTCGTTCTAGATCATGTACTTTAAAGTTTGATGATGTTGTCGGTGCTATCCTTAGTGAGGAAATACGATAGAAAAACTCCGGTGAGACATCGGGTAATGCTTTGAGTGCAGAGTCTAGGGGAAGGAGAATGGAAAGAGGAAAGAGCTTAGGTTATCTCAGTAAATCAAGGAAAGGTAGATCCAAGTCTAAATTGGGGATAGTGTGCTGGAAATGCATAAAGAGAGGACACCTAAAGAAAGATTGTAGATCTTGGAAGGGAAAAGAAGGAGACGCACAACAAGAAAACAATCATGAAGCAAATATGATGGGTGATGTGTTACAAGATGCTTTGATTCTTTCTTTCGAAAATTTTACTGATTCTTGGGTAGTAGATTCAGGGGCCTCATTCCATGCCACACCTGATAGGAAATATTTTCATGACTATGTTCAAGGATATTTTGGACAAGTCCGTTTGGGTGATGATAAACCCTGTAAAATTGTTGGAATGGGTAAGGTTCTTGTAAAACAACAGAATGGAAACCAATGGCTATTAAAGGAGGTAAGGCATGTTCTAGATCTGAATAAAAATCTGATTTCAACAAAGATGCTTAGAAGGTAAGGTTGTGTTACAACTTTCACACATAAAGCTTGGAAGGTCACCAAAGGAGCTCCTGGGTAATAGCAAAAGGCGAAAAGGTTGGTACATTGTATTTATGCAATGGTATTTCTAACTTTGTTAATGCTTTAACTTCCAAAGGAGCAGATGCAGCATTATGGCATCATAGGCTTGGACACATGAGTAAGAAGGGGATGAAGATTATTCACTCAAGAAATTTGTTGCCGAGTTTGAAGGATGTTGATTTGGATTTCTGTGAGAATTTCATTTATGGAAAATAGAAGAGAGTCAGATTTCTCAGAGTTGGGAAAGAAAAGAAGAGCGAAAAATTAGAGCTTGTGCATACATATGTATGGGGACCTGCTCAGGTATCATCTCTCGGTGGCTCTCGTTATTATGTTACTTTTATTGATGATGCAACTAGAAAAGCCTGGATTTATTGTATTCAGAATAAATCTGATGTATTTAATACTTTCAAGAAATGGAAAGCTTTGGTTGAGATTGAGACAGGAAAGAAGTTGAAGTGTCTCAGATCAGACAATGGAGGTGAATATTGCAGCAAATAGTTTGATAGATATTGTTCAGATCATGGAATTCGTAGAGAGAAGACAGTTCCAAGAACATCACAAGAAAATGGTGTATCAGAAAGGATGAACAGAACAATCATGGAGCGTGCAAGGTGCATGAGATTGCATGTAGGATTGCCTTTACAATTTTGGGCAGATGCTGTAGATACTTTTGTTTATCTCATAAATAGAGGGCCTTCAAGTTCCTTGGATGGTGGTATTCCAGAGGAAGCATGGACAGGTAAAAATGTAAACTACTCTTTTTTAAAGCATTTTGGTTGTGAGGCCTTTGTCCATATTAATAAATAAAATAGAACAAAGCTTGAGGCAAAATCAAAGAAATGTACCTTTATTGGATATGGTGTTAATGATTTTGGTTATCACTTATATGATTATGAAAATCAAAAAATCATTAGGAGCAGAGATGTAATATTCAATGAAAAATTCTTGTATAAGAATCAGTTGCAGGAAAAGAAACAGGAAAAAGAAAGAAAAGAATACACAGTTCTTGATGAGATAACTAAAAAAGTAAAGGTGCCTGAAAATAATAATAATCAACAACCACAGCAGCAGCAACCACCACAACAACAATAGGCACCTCAAACACCTGAAAGTGGTGTTAGAAGATCTACCAGGATAAGTAGACCCCCTGAACGATACTCTCCTTCATTATATTATTTATTGCTGACTGATTCTAGTGAACCTGAATGTTATGAAGAAGCAATGCAGGTTGAAAGCAGGAAGAAGTGGGAGCTAGCCATGGAAGAAGAGATGGAATCCTTAATGCATAACCAGACTTGGGACTTAGTCAGGTTGCCTGCAGGTAAAACTACATTGCAGAATAAATGGGTTTACAGGCTGAAGGAAGAAGATGGAGGAAAACAGAGGTACAAAGCTAGAATTGTGGTGAAGGGGTTTGCACAGAAGAAAGGTATTGATTTTGATGAAATATTTTCTCCTGTTGTTAAGATGACTTCAATCAGAACTATCTTAAGTCTTGTAGCAGCGGAAGATTTACATCTTGAACAGTTAGATGTAAAGGCAACATTTCTCCATGGAGATTTGGAGGAAGAGATATACATGCAGCAACCAGAAGGATATGAGGTCAAAGGGAAAGAAAAATTGGTGTGCAGGTTAAAGAAGAGCTTGTATGGCTTAAAACAGGCTCCAAGGCAGTGGTATCTAAAATTTGACAAGTTTATGTTTGAACAAGGTTATACTAGATGTCACTCTGATCATTGTGTTTATCTAAAAAGGCAAAATGATGGCAACTATATTATATTATTATTGTATGTAGATGACATGCTTGTTGCAGGGTCTAACATGCAGGAAATAAATGTGCTCAAAATAAAATTGGCAAATTCATTTGCAATGAAGGATTTGGGAGCTACAAAACAAATCCTTGGTATGAGGATAACTAGAGACAGGAAAAATCGCAAATTAACACTGTCTCAAAATGAGTACATAGAAAATATGTTGAAAATATTTAATATGCAGAATGCAAAACCAGTTAGTACACCTTTTTCTAGCCATTTCAAACTTAGTAAGGAGATGTTCCCCAAGACCCACGAAGAAATGGAATATATGTCTAAAGTTCCATATGCATTAGCAGTTGGAAGCTTAATGTATGCAATGGTCTGCACAAGGCCTTATATTGCACATGCAGTGGGAGTTGTAAGCAGGTACATGAACAATCCAGGTAAAGAACATTGGATGGAAGTGAAATGGATTCTCAGATATTTGAGAGGTACCACAAATCAAGCATTATGCTTTGGTGGTTCAAACATTGCTCTACAGGGATATGTTGATGCAGATATGGCAGGTGACAGAGATAACATGAGGAGCACTACAGGATATGTATTTACTGTAAGAGGAAAAGCTGTCAGTTGGGTTTCAAAAATCCAAAGTGTTGTTGCACTTTCAACAACAGAAGCATATTATGTTGCTGCTACAGAGGCTAGTAAAGAAATGATTTGGTTACAAAGGTTTATGGATGAATTGGGTAAGAAGCATGATATGGGCACGCTATACAGTGATAGCCAAAGTGCCATTCATATTTCAAGGAACTCAACATTTCATTCCAGGACTAAACACATACATCTCAAGTACCATTTCATATGGTCAGTATTGGAAGATGGAGAGTTGAAGCTGGAAAAGATACACACTAGCCAGAATCCTGTAGATATGCTAACAAAAGTTCTAACCAGGGGGAAACGGAGAATGTGCTCAGTTTCAATTGGTCTTCAAGGATGACGATGAAGATGAGAAACAGCCAGGTCCAAAGAGGATTCATTGTCCAGCAAATGAAGCAACGGTGGAGTTGCTACAATCAGTCTCCAAGTGGGAGATTATTGGGTGTGAAGCCTGATTATCTTGTTTACTTTGTATCACAGCATTGGACCCCTGTACCTTAAATGGGGCGACAACACCGCCCGTAAATTAATCGTTTCCGTGGGGGATCCAAGGGGGGTGGCAGCGACTTTATGGAGCCCCCCCTAGCGGGGGGTTTCAGGGGCAGCGCCCCCGAAGCTAAAAACATATGTAAAATTGCCTTGTAAAAGTATAGTAATTTCTAGTCAATCTGGGTTGTTCATTAGGCAAATGATCTGATGGTAGAAGTTATGTTTATTTTAGGGTTTTTTTCCCTAGAAGGAAACCCCTCCCTTTTATGAGGTTATTGTATTGCAGCTGTGTATTTTATGTGTATTCTCAGAGCGAGAAATAGAGAGGGAGACTGTGAGAGAGAACAGAGGATATTACAGCGGATCTGTTGTATGTTGTGTCTCTTCATTTTTCTGGATAATAGAAAGGAAGGACTAGCTGTTCGGGGTGGATGTAGCCCAAACTGGGTGAACCACGTATATCTGTGTCTCTCTGGTTTTATGTGTTTTGTGTTCTTGTATTTTCCGCATATTTTATGTGTTGCATTGCTCTGTGATATTTAATTTTCTAACAGTGAGTATTTTCACAAGTACAATGTTGTATATTCCACATGAGGAATATACATATATTGATTATCAGCATCTATCATGTCACTTGCGAGAATTGAACTTATGTGGGGAGGGTTCCATTCCTTCCCCCCAACAACCTAGGAGAACCCCAATTGACACACATACACACACACACACATATGACAACCCAAGGCTATTATGAGCTTTACAACAGATTTTAGGCTAAATTCTACTGTTTTCCAAACCAAGGAATTTTCTGTGGCCCTTCTAGGGTCTTCATCCGAGGAATACTTCCAAGTCTTCCCATATCCAAACAAAGATATAACTCAGTTTCACAATCCCACAACTAACCCAATAAAGGGTATTCACAGTACAGGATACTTAAGGAGCCTTAAAGCCCAATTCTAATTTTTTATTTCTACGCCAGAAGAAAATGCACCTCAACACTACTTTAGGTATACATATATTAACGAATATCTCTATATGTTGAGCTCATTCTCATGAGAAATTTAAATAGTAATTAAACACAATTAAACAATTCTCCAACGCATCATTACACACATACTTAGCAACCCATCATAACAACATTCATGAAAATTTGAACAATAATGCCATTTTAATGAAGAGAAATAAGCACACTTATTTGAGTTACTTTAAGCTTTTCTTGAACTGAAGAAGGGATAGCCACTCTCCACACAACCATATGCTCAACTATGCTATGATTTTATTGCAGCTGACCATTCATGAGCCAAATTCAATGCTACAAGAGGAAGACAAAATAAATCACTTAGTCATAAACTAATTTATATCTTGAGCAGAGGCCCCCGAGATCTGAAATTTTGAAATGCCAAAATATGAGGAGAACATGCAGTAAACAAAACCACATATATGTTGGGTGTGGAGCCTGTTTATCATCCTGATTTAGAGGTATTTGTTTCAACTAGACGTATACCCCAGGAAGACTGTACACCCCTCCACGTGAGGGGGTGCTGGGGGTTCGGGGCCAGTGCCACCGAAGCTAAAAATAGTTGTAAAATTGCCTTGTGAAATATTGTAATTTCGTAGTCAATCTGGACCATTAAATTATGCGGATGATCTGAGTGTAGAAGTTATGTTTAATTTAGGGTTTTTTTCCCTAGAAGGAAACCCCTCCATTCATATGAGGGAATTGTATCGCAGTTGTGTGTGGTGTGTGTATTCTAAGCAAGAAAGAGAAAGGGATATTGTGTGATTGAGTAGAGGATATTACAACGAATCTGATGTAGGTTGTGTCTCTTCATTTTAGTGGATAATATAAAGGAAGGATTGGTTGTTTCTCTGTGGATGTAACCCAAGTTGGGTGAACCACATATATCTGTGTCTCTCTTGTTTTATATGTTTTCCATGTTTGTATTTCCACATATTTTTATGTGTTACATTTCTCTCTAATATATAATTTTCTAACAAAATATATTTTTTATTAAAACATATAATATTTGTAAAACCTACATTATGGTGGAAAATATCTCGTTTTACAAAATGCGAATTATTACTTATAGACTTTGTTAGTTACAATAGCATAGGTTAATTTCATGGGTGGGTAAATACCACGGGTGAATGAATACCATGGGTAGATTCTACTTATAATACCATAGGTAAATTCCATGGGTGGATGAATACGATGGGTGAATGAATACTATGGGTGGATGCCACTTACATTACCATGGGTGGATGCCACTTTCCATTCAGATCATTCATGCCCCCTTAAGAAGAAATGGTCCCCATTGTGTGAATTTCCCTCCTAAGAATCCTTGGTTGAATATGAAGAGCCACTAAAGAGAATGGTTTTCTGTGGTTAACCCATAATCGTGATGAATGAAGATTTGAGGATAGAGATACCTTGTAATGCTTGTGAGAAACTCTGATATTAGAAATGTGCAGCCTGGAAAATTGACTTCAATGAAGAGTGGGTTTGTGGATGACCCATAACCATGACAAACGAAGATAATAATGACAATTAGGATGACAACATTAATGATGATGATGATGATGATGATGATGATGACAAGGATGAAAATGATGATGATGATAATGATGATGAAAATAACAATGATGAGGAGGAGGAGGAGGATGACAAAGATGGAGATGACATCAATGATCATGATGATGATGACGATGAAAATAACGATGATATTGTGGATAATGATGATGAGGATGATAAATATGATGATGACAACGATGATGATGATGATGATGAAGGTGATTACAATGATGACAACAATGACGATGACAATTGTTAGGTCCCTATAATAATAGTATAGACCCTTATTGTTATTGTTAGTGTAGCCCCATTTTTTATTTTTTATTCCCATGTATTCCCTATGTTGTTATTATTGTGCCCCATAGGTATAGCCCCATTATTGTTATTTTTTTTCCCGTGTGGTCCCCATATTGTTATCTTAGACTTCTATATATAGAAGGTAGGTTTTGTCATTTCTATCATCTAATAATTGTTCATTTATGTAATTTAAAGGAGGCTTCCCCCTCGAAGAGTTTGCTTCTAAGTCATTGATCTATCTTTTATTCTATTTTGTGAGTTGGTTTCATAACATTTCATATCAGAGCTTTGGATTCTAGGGTTTTGTTGCTGCAAACACGTCATCTTTGAATTTTCGTTATAATTATTTTTATACAAAGGTTCAAAATCTAAAAATTGTACCACGAGAAACCGAAATCCTGAGGAACTTCATGTACAAATTTTAGATCTTGATTCGCTATATTATCGGATATATGATCTGATGAATTTAGGATTTTTGCAAGATCCCTAATTTCATCTCAAACAGGTGACCGAGGGACAATCGTCATAAATTTTGTTTCATAAAATTGGATTTGAATGATGCAAAAAGTGGCAGAAATTGAATGGACTATAATTTCTTGTCTATCAATTTCAAGGTTGAAGATCAAAACAGTGACACGTGGCACGTTGTACAAGTTCGCTCTACTGAACCAGTCTATAATTAAGTCATTGTGGGAAATTGGGCATAACTTTTCCTTGAAGAATCCAAATTAGGTCTGACCCATGGCATTGGAAATAAAACATAGAGGGATACCATAGGACCGAAGTTCAGATCTTGGAGATTCAAAATTACAGAGTTACAACCATTTCAAGATCGAGATCCTAAAAGCAAGAAAAAAGTGTGTATTTTTTAATACAATTTCCATAATTTATGTTTGAAAAAATAGTTTGAAGTGATTCCAAGGTAATATGGTAGATATATGTATTTATTTATAAAATTCCTCCAAAAATAATTACACATCCATTAATCCATCATAAAAATCTACTATGATGCATGAAGAGGAAGAATTGCAGCATGATATATCAAAATTATGGGACCAAGTGCAACAAATTTCGATCTCACAAAGAGCTACCAAAGATGACATAGATGGTTTAAAAGTAGACATGGAATATAACATGGATGGTTTTAAGGATGACATTAAATCTAATATGGAAGGTATAGAAGAAAAAATAAAAGGAAACATGGAATATTTGAAAATTGGTTTAAAAGCATATTTGAGAAATTTTATACAAGGAATACTTCCTAATGGCGAAAAGGTATTAGATGAAACTCATGATGAGAACAAAAAAAATGTTAATCATGATTCCATATCCTCTAGCAGTGGATTAAATACCCACCATATTTCAAAGATATATATGATGAAGTTTGTTTGCAAAGATCCGATAACATGGATACTACAAATGGAGCAATACTTTGATCTCCATAATGTGCAACACACACAAAAGGTACGGATCACAACTTTATGTTTAGAACAAAATAAGTTTGTATGGTATCAATGGATTTTTTCTTGTAAACCACTTTTCAATTGGTTAATTTTTAAGGGGGAAATGATACCACATTATGAGGATACAAAGAGCAACACCTTCTTTAGCCAATTAATAAATATAAAACAAAGGGGTTCAATGATGGAGCACATTGTGGACTTCCAAAAATTGCATATAAGGGTAAATTATATGCCAGAGTAACATAGGATTGATGTCTTCATAGGGAATTTAAAGGATAACATCCAACATGAGGTTCACCTTTGGGAGCCTGATACATTGGAGAAGGAATTCAAGTTGTCAAGAAAAATTGAAAGAAAAATTATGGAAACAAAGAAGCTTACCACTCACAACTATAAAGATAGAAGTGTTACTGCTCCTAGCCTTCTACAACCTACAAGGTTGACACCACAAAAATTGGAAGAAAAATATAAAAAGGGCTTTGTTATAGTTGTGATAGAAAATACACTAAAGGTCATAAGTGTTATGAGAATAAATTAGTTTACATAGATTGTGAAGAGGAGGAAGAAAAGGAACAAGAGACTTCAAAGTAAGAGGATATACATCAAGAACCGACCTTAGAGAAAGAAGAAATGAATTCGACCATATCTTGTAATGCATTGGAAGGAATTACCACTCCTCAAACTCTCAAGATAGAAGGACATATCAAGAACAAAAATGTAATAGTATTGATTGATTCCTATATCCAACACCAGAGTGTCAAGTGATGGTGGCACATGGAGGAACTGTAATTTTCTCTAGAAAGTGTCATAATATCAAGATAACCATGGGGGAATATGTATTGAATAGCCCAATTATTTCCATTCCAATGGGTGGTGTTGATGTTGTATTAGGAATTCAATGTTTACAATATTTGGGTATGACAGCTTTTAATTTTCAAGAATTTTTCTTGAATTTTTTTTGGGAAGGAAAGGAAGTTGAATTAAAGCGTATCACAAGGAAACTAGGAAAGATAATCAGATCTAATGGCATGAAAAATATTCTAAATAAGGAACAATGAGGTGTAATTGCATAATTACTCTCACTAGAGTTTCAAACACAGAAATCATATTTAAGAGAAAATTCTAAGGTTCAAGCAATGGAAGATCACATCGAGCATCAACAAGTTCTCCAACTCTTAAAGGATAACCTAAATTTGGTGCAAAAACAAATGAAACAACCATACAAACAAATGTCCCTCAAGAAAGTTGTTAGCACTGAAAATGTTAATGGTGTAATCGCCATTGTGTCATTGTTCTCAAATTTTTATTGTGTCGTAGTCCATGTCCAAAGTTTGATTCATTTCCAATAAAAGTTAAAAAAGAGTCCCAACATCAAGGTATTTTTAAGTGAATAGGTGTCATAGTTTTTTAGAGTCCTAAAATAAGTTAAAATCTTTGTTTTGGCTTATTTTAGTGTTGAAGGTTAATCGATGTTTGGGTAATAAAATTGTAGTCATCTAGTCTGGAATAATAGCTACTTTTATTACAAATTTATTTTCAAAGCAGTGAAGGGCAACTATTTCTCAGAAATGGAAGTCATATATTCCACACAGTGAAAAGCGCAACTATTTCACTAATATTTTGGTTATCTCGTAAAAGAGGCTACAGGTAAACAGGTAATCAATTTTTGAAGCAAGCAAAGTAAGGCTTCGTGCAACCAGAGTTCTTAAAATCAAAGCGTAGCCAGAAGAAAATAGCTTAACCAATAGAGTGGGAGATATAGAGAAGAGTAGAAAACAATATTTAAAGGAAGCTGGCCGGGAAATAGACTAAGGAATGAAGCAACGAAGAAGAACCGCATGCAAAAGGAACAGATGGCCATGATCTAATCGCATATCCAAAGGGGAGAAGACAACCGGCTGAGATTAAAGCGTACATGGAGTGAATTCGCACAACGCAGTTTTTAAAGTTTATTTTTAAGTCAAATCACATAGTATGTTAAGTGATTTGCGATGCGATGAGGCGAAGAGCGAGCAAGGAAGACCGTCAGATCTGGGCACAGATCAACAGTGGATATTAAAGTGCAGATGAAGTGATTTCGCAAATCAAAATTTTTAAAGTTTATCGTTAAATTGATCGCATGGTATGTTAAGCGATTTGTGATGCAATGACGCGAGGGACACGTGTCGGAATAGCGCACCAGCGTGATTTCGCAAATCGAAGAGTTTACAGTTTATCCATTATCAATGTAAAGTTAAAATTTTGGGCGGTCAATCTGCGATTGCTTCCTATTGGTCAACTGGTTGTGGGGCCCAAGAACCACGGTTTCGTGTGCAATGCATGTTAAAATGTATTTTTGTGTTGCATTAAGATTTATACAAGGAAGAAAGCATGAAACGAAGAAATCACATGTAATGATAAGGTGGAAGCATGGAAGCTTAGGGGGAAGACTTGGCACTGGCTTTTGAATCATTTCAAAAACGTGTCATTGTTCCTTGTCATAATTGCAGGAATGAAATTAGAGAAGAGAGCTCAATGAACACTCAACTTTAGGCCTCTATGTATGATACAGGTAAACAAAAAACAAATCCTTTAGCAAGCAGTCTCAGGTTTCGTGGACAGCATTGCAACTAGAGTTCAACAGTTGTATTTGTGAGTAGTTTAGTTGTCAGAAAATGGGGAAAGGAGGAAAGGTAAATAGGTCAGAGCCTTCTAACACGAGATTTGTGGATGCAAGGGAAAAAACATAACTCAAATCTGCAGTTTGGTATAAATTCCTCCAGAATTTTTCTGGGGAGAACGTGGCATTGGCTCAAGCTTTCGCTGAGTCTTTCGATGAAGAAAAGGTTAGGTTAGGTAGCAAAACATTCAACATTTCCGAAGCTATCATAGCCCGGGAAACCCAGTCTTCTGCAACAAGTGAATGTTGGTTTAAAAGCAAAGTGTTGCCTAAAGAAGTAAGTTGCTACCTTAAGCCCAAATATGCTGATATGAAATGGAATTCAACTGCTCATATTTCATGTTTCAAAGCCGAGTGGCAGCGTGTTATTACCTTAGTCCAAAAATAAATCACATACGAAGGGAGGTTTTCTTCTGTTCATTGTCATCAGTTGAGATTCCTGGCCCACATCTCAGGATAAAAACCTCTGAACCTACCCTATTTCTTGTATAAATCTCTAGTTAAAATGTCCCTCAAGCTACAGAAAATTCCAAATTATTCCTTGCATAATTTGTATCACAGAGGGCTGGTTAAAATCTTAGTTGTTTATCATCTCAGAAAGAAGAAAATTAGGTCGGATAGATTTTTAAGAGAGGAAGGGTTTAGCAGTATTAATTCTAGAAGAAAGGTAGGGAGGCCAAAGAAGAAAAACATCTATGAGCAAACTAGTGATGCCCCTCTTTCACATAGTTCACCATCTTCTCCTAAGAAGCCTATGTCAAATAATAAAGAACAAATTGCCTCCTCTTCACGAAGCCAGCCTAAGAAGAAACTTTTCATGGTAGAAGAACCAGTGGAAGTCAAGCCTGGTCTTCTTGCACCTAAGCCTATTTTCTCACCAGTGGAAGTCAACCCTATTATGAAAATTTCAAGCCAGATTCCTGAGTCATCTCATCAAGTGTAGCCAAACAATGGCACATCTCTCACTGAGTCCACCCTCTCACAAGTTTTTCTTTCCCTCAAGAAAGGCAAATAGAAAATGAAAGAGCCTACCTTGGCTAAATTAGTATCCTCCATTTTTTCTTCGATCAAGAAGAGGAAGAAAAATGAGATACATTCATATTCCTCATTTGAAGACAGTAGTGATCCTGATTACACAGAGTCAAAAGATGAAGAGGTAGAATCTAGTAAATTTATACATGGAGGAAAGAGGTCTAAATTCATCCCTAATCCCTATGTCAAAATACCTCATACTAGACCAAGAAACAAACTAAGGCTAAAAAACAAGCTAATTTCCAATCCTAAACTGAGGGATGAAATTATCAACATTGAAGAAATCCCAGAAGACAAAATTGAAAGGAAGAAGAAAGCTCAGTCAAAGAGACAAGCACAGAAAAAGAGGTATGATAAAAGGGTAACTAAATAAGAATCCATAAGAATATTTGCTTCTATTCTGGACCTTTGATGAATGAAGAACAGGGCTGACTTGGAGAAAACGTTTTGGGTAAATGTTCCATGTTTTCCGGATATTGCTACCTTTTTTGTGAAGGTAGAAATTATTTTGAAATATCAGCATGTGATGGAAATGGGCTACTTTTTGTTTTGAATCATGATGGTGACATTAAACAAATGAAGTGGAGAGGTTATTCAGTTGCAGTGGATGCTGCCAGGTGTCTTATATCTAGATTTCTCTGAAATATCATGTTTCTGTTTTGAAGGAGACAACCACATGTCATTCCCACTATTTTTGCACTTTTTGCTAAAGATTGGTTGCACTAAAACAGAAGAGTGGTCTTTGAATAGGCTACCACCTCACACAACCATTTTGGAGTGACAGTATTCATGATGCCTTCATGATGTTTATCTTGTTTTTAATGTAGCACTTTGTAATTAATATTAAGAGACAAGCCTCACCTCTTGCACGAGGTTGTAATGACTTTTGAAACAGATTTACCTTTTTCTGTGGAAGATGACAGTATCATATTTTTTGTATATATGCAAAACTGGTATGAACTCAAGGTTGGTTGGTGGTTATTGAATTTTGACTTATACGAACTGTAATTTTTTTGTGAAAGAAATGGAATGATACTACTGAGGACGTATTACCAATTTTCTATGTGTATTGTCTACTTTATTTGTGTGTCCATATCTCCTTTCTTCCAGTTCCAGTTTGAAAATCATCATACTCTTATGTGTTTTTATTAGTCTCTTAAGCATGTTATGTGTTTTATCAGTTTTTTTTAGTCTCGCGTAGTGAGCATTCCTAATAAAATATATGTTATAACAATGGAAGAGCATCACTCATGATAGTTATTCTTCGTGATATTTCAGTGAGAATCTTGTCAGAATAGAAATAGCTTTCTGTCAATGGAATATTGTCAAACTGCTACTTTTGTCAATTTCTACTAAATCAGTAGATTTTTGTTTTACATACCTATTGATTCCCCTCTCATCTTTCAATTTCCTCTCATCATAGACTACAAACTTGCACCTTGCTACCACATCAAGTTACAATACCCTCTTTAGTAGAATTGTGGATTTGACAGAAATATCTCTTCAGTGAATCAGATTTTATACCGTCTTCCAATCCCATAAAACAAAAAATTAAAATTTCCTTAAAGTTTAAGATGTTTCTGGTCAAGCGCTTGCTATATTCCAAGAACTGATTCCAGCGAAAACATCTTTTGGTGTGTGCCGGGAGACGAAGGCATTGTAACGAAGTATTCTCCCGAGTCTATTGTTATGAATTTCTGATAATCAGTTCTTGATGGTGAGCAATAATTGGTGACCTGAAGAAGACTGCAAATTTTTTCACCTGGCGAATCCACGAAGAGGAAAAGGGGTTTAAATATCTCCTTCTACATGGAGGAATCAGAGATCTCCAACTGTGACTCTAGTTGCTGACCCAGAGAAAATTATCAAAGATGCTAAAGGAAAACATAGATCAGTTGAAGCCACATCTCAGTAAGTGAAGAAGGTAGAAAAAATGTATATTCCAAAGGAAAAGGTACCTCTATCTACTTTAGAATCTAAAGAGGTTTTAGTTTCAAAAAATTCTGCTGAAAAATCTCAAGTTGAAGCTACTCCTCAAGAAAATAAAGTGGATATTGTTAACCTAAGCTCAACTGAAGGTTTTTCTTACTTATCACCTAGTAAATCTGAAATAAATATTGTTCTAGTTAAATAAGGAGAAACTGAATTTCTAAGTGTTGAAAAGAAGTCATAAGATTTTTGCTGACTGAAGGTGAATTAGAACAAGTATTGGATATTGCACCCTTTCTTGATAGGGATATTTTGACTGAAGAATAATTCAAGACTATTTTAAATTCCTTCAGACTCATCCTGAATACCAGTCTCTTGTCACCCCTCAGCAAGAATATTTTCCTTTCTCTCCAAACCTAGTTGTTGGGTCATCTTCCTCTCATCCACTTAAAGAGCCTATACCTGAAGGTCTTACTTTTAATTTATCTAATTTCCTTGCTCAGCAAAATAAGGCTGAATTAACTCCATCCCCTTAAGAGACAACTTTAGATTCTGATTCTTCTACTGAAGGAGAAGTCAAGACATCCTCTTTTGATATTTTTGAAAACCCACTCTTCTCAGTTCCAAAACTTGAAAAATCAACTCAAGGCCCCCAATTTTCTATTGTCCAAAATCATAATCAGAATTCAACAATTGTAATTCTTATTTCCCAAACAACTACATCAACTGTACATCAGCAAAATATGGCTCAGCCTACCCTTACAAGGATGCAACAGATACGGGCTGCGAGATATGTGCCACTTATTCTCCCTCAACACATGCATGCACTTCCCCAAGGAGATTACTTGAAATATCTTCCAAAATACACTGGGAGGGAGAAGCAATTTCTGTTGAAGAACATTTAGTGGCTTTCTATAGTTATGATGGAAATCATAATATTGAACATGAAGATGTCTGGTCAAGACTCTTTTTTCAGAGCTTGGATGGTGAAGCTCAAAAATGGATTAGAAGTTTGGCTCCATATTCAATTACAGGAATTGATGAATTAGAAGAGATATTTGTGAAGCATTTGGGTGATAGGAAAGACTATGTTTATTATCTTACAGAATTTGGAACTCTGAAGAAAAAGGAAGATGAGTCTTTAGCTGATTTTACTAAGAGGTTTAATAAGATTTATCAGAAAATTCCTGAAGAAATTAAACCTACTAAAACCACAACTATGATAAATTTTGCAAATGCTTTAGATTCTAAGTTTGCTTTATGGTTGAGGGCTAAAAAAGCATAGAAACTGACAACTATGTAAGAGGATACAATTGGAGTGTAGTCTAATCTCATGGCTTCTAATAAATTAAAAATGGAGGAAGAAAAGGCAGCAAAAGATAAAAAGAAGATGAAAGAAGAAAAGCCTTCTTCTTCCAAGTCTCTTTCAGCAAAAGAAAAGTTCGATCAAATCTCCAATTTGATCAAGGAACTTGCCTTTAAGATGTCAAAATTTGAGGTAGAAAATAAACAAGCTGTTAGAGCCAATCAAAACGAAGCTAATAGAAATTGGGCTCCCTTTAGGAGGCCCTTTCAGCCTCAAAAAATCCTACAGCGCCCGAGGAGGAATGTTGATGATCAAAATGTTCAGCCTCCTTTGAATAATTTTGCTAGAGAATAACAGCAAGGAAATGAGGAAGAAAATGAATAAATAAACCATGTGGAAGAAACTTCACAGTCAACATGTTTGACATTGCATGAATATGAAGATAGATCAAGAATTTGTTTATTTTTTGATGATATGAATTCTCAAATTTATGCGTAGAATGATCAAAAATAGCAAGAATTTCAAAGCGGAAATTACCCTTTGAGGTCAAAAGGTCCTGTTCAGTAGTCTCAACAAAAACATAGGGGCTTCACTCAATGAACCTATAACATATCACGTGTGATCATAGCATATTAAACAATACCCTTAATTTGATTACATATTGGAAAATGCCTCTAAAAATCACATTATTTAACCCCCTATCAATATAAACCCAATACACCTTCCCAATTTAAAAAGCCCCTACTTTAACTATACATTGTAGGTATCCATTTTTTCATTAAAAATTTTTATACCCCTTTATATTTTTTCATTAACTTTGAGCTCCATTTTTTATACCAGCCAATATAAAAACCCTTTACCCCCTATATATCCCCCAATATATTATGAAAATTTTTCCTCATTATATATCCCTCAATATGAACCCACGTGGTATAGTATTGCTCCCGCAGTGAAGCCCCTGTGAACAAAAATCAGATTCAGATAAACAAGCTGCTAAGAAGAAGGCCAAGGTAAATGAGATTCCTCCTCCTTAAAATTCTGCCCCAATTGTTAAAATTACTGCAGAAAATAAGGAATTAGTTCCAATTTATTTCAGTTTCAAATCTGAATTGAATAAAATCAAAATTCCAGTCCCACTACTGGAATTATTGAAAAATCCAGCATATAAAGAGTCTTTTAAGAGTCTGTTGTAGCCTCCTCTCGCTCCAGTTTCAGTCAACCTTGAGGATGAACACCCTACTATTTATCTAGGCTGTCATGTCCAAGACCAAAATGATGATAACTCGCCGCCTTTTTACTTATCACTTAACATACATGAAAAATTGTTACATAATTGTTTGTTAGATTCCTGAGCTTCCCACAATCTTATGCCAAAGAAAGTGATGGATGAATTGGGATTAGAGATCACCAAGCAATACCATGACCTTTACACCTTTGACTCCAAAAAATTCAAGTGTCTAGGAGTGATTAAGGATTTGGTTGTTTCCCTTACCCAACTGCCTGTGAAGATTTTAGTGATGGACATCGTGGTTACTGACATTCCTTCTAGATTTGGGATGTTACTTTCCAGATCTTGGTCTAAGAAATTCGGAGGTACCCTTCAGATGGACATGTCATATTCTACCATCTCAATATCTGGAGGGGAATTCAGAAGGTTGTATAGGGAAATTCAAATGGCCTACATCATTATTGATCAGGACAATCCATCAAACCAGCCCATATATGCTGAAGAAAAAGAATTGGGGTCATCAATTTTTCACCTTGCTGCTGACGAAAATGATTTCCAGCCTGAATTAAGTGAAAAACGGCACTTTAAAAGTGCAAATGAGCAGCATTCAGAAGGAGGAAAGATCTAGAAATTATAATTTGATGGAGCCTCTTCAAGAGAAGGATCAAGAGCCAGTGTAGTCCTCATTTCTCATACTCAGTAGAAGGTGAACATACCATACAAAATGCAATTTTATACCACTAACAACACTGCTTAGTATGAAGCAATTGTGTTGGGTATGAAAGCAACGAAATATTTGGGAGCAGAACAAATAATTATCTTTGGCGATTCAGAGTTGGTGATTAAGCAGGTGAGAAACAATTACCAAGTGAAAAATTCCAAATTGAATAATTATAGGAATGAAGTTTTGGATTTGATTGAGCATTACCTTTCAACATTTAATATAAATTTTGTCACTAGAGAAGAAAATCAAATCGTTGATTCACTAACAATTTATACTAGTAATTTCAAAGTTCCTCTAGATGTCAAGGCAGTCTATGATGTTCAAATAAAAAATAGACCTTCAATTCCTGATAACATCAAGCACTGGCAAGTATTTGAGGATGACAGGGAGATTTAGAAATTGTTGTGCGTGTAGAAGAGTTTGCATACATACAAATTGATGATGAACAGGAAATCGCTGAAAACCAAAATAGCAGCCCTTTTAAGAAAACTATGGCTGGGAAAAACATTATAGATTTGAAAACTAACTTTATTCCTAAAGGTTTAGTTCCTTTAGAAAGACTTTTTGATAATAATGATTTTTTTATCAAGCCTGAAATCAAGGTTGATGGAGAAAGTACAATAGAATGTAACATTGGTACAGAAGAACAACCAAGATTAGTCAAAGTGTCCAAATTCCTTCCTCTGGACACCAAAACAAAATATATCAAACTGCTGAAGGAATTTGCTGATATTTTTGCATGGTCTTATAATGAGTTGAAAACTTATGATAAGAGCATAATGGAGCACAAGATCCATTTGAAAACAGATGCAAATCTTGTAGCACAAAAAATTAGACACATCAATCCCATGATGCTCCCAATCATTGAGAAAGAAATCAAAAAATTATGGGAAGCAAAGATAATTTTGCCTTTGAGATTTTCTAACTGAGTAGCTAATATAGTCTCGGTCTAGAAAACGAATGGAGAGATAAGGATTTGTGTTGATTTTCGCAACCTAAACCGGTGCTCCTTGGAATATAACTATCCACTGGCCAAGATGGATTATATCTTATTGAAGGTTGTAGGATCCAAAAGATTGTCAATGATTGATGGCTTTTCAGGATATAATCATATTTTAGTTGACAGACAAGACAGAAAAAAGAAAAAATTTACCACACCCTGGGGCACATTCAAGTACAATAAAATTCCAATTGGTCTAATGAATGTAGGCGCAACCTTTCAGCAAGCAATGGATATTACCTTTGCGGGAGAAAATGACATATTTGTTGTCATCTATTTGGATTACATCACAGTATATTCAAAATCTGATGAAGATCACTTGAAACATTTGAAACAAGTTTTTGACAAATGCAAGAAGTTTGGTTTGTCCTTAAACCCAAAAAAATCATCTTTTGTTATCCAAGAAGGTAAGTTATTGGGACATATTGTAACAGAAAGTGGCATCTGTATTGATTTGGGAAGAGTAGAGGCTATTCAAAAGGTTGGTTTGCCAAGAAATAAGAAGGAATTGTAGTCATTTTTAGGGAAAATTAATTTTCTGAGGCTTTTTGTTCCTAACTTTGCAAAGTTGATCAAACATATAAATGTTTTGTTGAAAAAAGATGCAGAATTTAAGTGGCGAGATGAAGCAAAAGATTATTTTTCGGAAATTAAGTCTGCCTTGACTGAAGCACCATTTTTTATTAGTCCTAATTTTGAAAAGGATTTTCTGATTTTTTCATATGCTTTAGAAGAAACAATTGCAGTTGTCTTACTACAGAAGAACAAGGAAGGTTTGGAGCACCCAATTTCATTTTTTAGTCATGCTTTAAGGGATATTGAATTAAAGTACAACTTAACTAAAAAACAAGCATATGCACTAGTTAAGGCTTTGAATTCTTTTCGATTTTATGTGCTGCATTCAAAAATAATTTCTTTTGTGCCTGATATCACTGTTAAAGATGTATTTCTACAATTAGATACAGATGTAAGGATAGGATGATGGATGACCAAGTTTCTAGAATTTGATGTTGAGATCAAACCAACAAAATTGATAAAGGGTCAGGGCTTGGCTCACTTGATGGCTGAATCTAACTGCAAAGCTTTAAATCTGAATGTAGAGGCAGCTGAAGGAGAAGATGGAGAAGGTATTGCTAATTATCCTGAAATATTCAATTCAGATTGGTACAAGGATATAGTTTACTTCTTGTTAAATTTCAATTTTCCACCTGAAATGGAGAAGTCTAAAAGGAGAGATTTTAAACTGAGAGCTATGAAGTATTGCATTTTGGAAGATCATATTTATTGGAAAGATCATGTTGGAGTCTTGTTAAGATATGTATATGAAGCAGAATCCCAAGAGATTATGACAGAGATACATGCAGGAGTATGCGGAGGGAATTTATATTGGAAAGCCACTGCAAATAAAATCTTAAGAGCTGGCTATTATTGGCCAAATATTTTCTCTGATGTCTTTTCCAAAGTCAGGCGCTATATCGAATGTCATAAATTTTCTGGTAAACACAAATTGCTACCATTACCTCTCATTCGTATTTTAGCATATGTTCCTTTCCAGCAGTGGGAGCTAAACTTCATCGGTGAAATTCATCCACCTTCATCAGGACAACATAGATGGATTCTTACACTACAGACTATTTCACTAAATGGATTGAAGCTGTACCAACCATAAATGCTATTGATACGGTAATTATTACATTTCTATTGGAAAATACTATGTCAAGATTTGGTTGTCCACATAAATTAGTAACTGATAATGCAATGGCCTTTAATTCCACCAAGATGTAGAAATTTTGTCAACAATATGGGATTGAATTAACTCATTCCACACCTTATTACCCTCAAGGTAATGGATTGGTTGATTCATCCAATAAAAGTTTGGTAAGGATTATTAAGAAAATGATGCCTGAAAATAAGAAGAATTGGGACACTCAGCTAATACATGCTCTCTGGGCAGATAGAGTAAGTGGTAAAAAATCAATTGGAATGTCTCCCTTTCCACTTGTATATGGTATAGAAGCTGTAATTCCTTTGTAATTTGATCTTCCTGTGATGAAGTTCCTATAAGATGAATTTGACCATGAAAACCCAGTCCAAAGGAGAATGCTACAGTTGATAGAGGCATACCAAATCATAGATTCACTGCTGGAAAAAGTTTAGAAATATTAGGCTAAATTCAAATATTTTTTTGATAAAAAAGAAAATCAAAAGTTGTTTTAGGAGAATGATTTGGTTCTGCGTTGGGATGCTAGGAGAGAAGACCATGGAAACCATGGTAAGTTCGATAATCTGTGGTTTGGGCCATTTAAAATTGCTGAAGTTTTGGAGAATAATATTTTTTCTACTCAAACATCTGGATGATGATCAGCTGACTGGAGGCCCAGTCAATGGTCATTTTCTTAAAAGGTTATTTATTTATTAAAGTCAATTGAGTCACTCCATTGTAAATATCCAGTGTGATATGTCAATAAAATCCATGCCCAATGGTACTTATGTCTATATATATGGTCAGTCTTGAGTCTAGTATGTCAATGGTCAATCCTAGTCTCTATTTTTAAGAAGTCTTCTAAGTTTCAAGAGTTTTGAGGCACTGAGTCTATAGTCCTTGAATCCTCATAGGGAGGACTTCATCCCTAATAGGAGCCACTGTTAGCACTGAAAATGTTAATGGTGTAATCACCATTGTGTCACTGTTCTCAAATTTTTATTGTGTCTTAGTCTATGTCCAAATTTTGACTCATTTCCAATAAAAGTTAAAAAAGAGTCCCAACATCAAGGTAATTTTAAGTGAATAGGTGTCATAGTGTTTTAGAATCCTAAAATAAGTTAAAATCTATGTTTTGGCTGATTTTAGTGTTGAAGGTTAGTCGATGTTTGGGTAATAAAATTGAAGTCATCTAATCTAGAATAATAGCTACTTTTGTTGAAAAATTATTGTCAAAACAGTAAAGGGCAGATATTTCTCAAAAATGGAAGTCATATATTCCACATAGTGAAAAGCTCAACTATTTCACTGATATTTTGGTTATCTCAGAAAAGAGGCTCCGGGTAAAAAAGTAATCATTTTCGAAGCAAGAAAATTAAGGCTTCGAGGCAACTAGAGTTCTTTAAAATCAAAGCGCAGCCGGAAGAAAACAGCTTAACCAACAGAGTGGGAGACCCGGAGAAGAGAAACAGACAATATTTAAAGGAAGGTGGCCAGGAAATAGATTAAGGAATGAAGCAAAAAAGAAGAACTGTGTGCAAAAGGAATGGATGGCCATGATCTAATTGCAGATCCAAAGGGGAGCAGACCGACGGCTGAGATTAAAGCGCACATGGAGCGACTTCACACAATGCAGTTTTTAAATTTTATTTTTAATTCAAATCGCGTGGTATGTTAATTTATTTGCAATTCGATGAGGCGAAGAGCGAGCAAGGAAGACCATTAGATCTAGCCGTAGATCAATGGTGCAGATTAAAGCATAGATGAAGCGATTTCGCAAATCACAATTTTTAAATTTTATCGTTAAAGCAATCACATGGTATGTTAAGAAATTTGTGATGCGATGAGGTGAGGGACACGTGTCGACGTAGCGCACCAGTGCGATTTCGCAAATCGCAAATTTTACGTTTAGCCATTATCAGTGTAAAGTTAAATTTGCGGGCAGTCGATCTGTGATTGCTTCCTATTGGTCAACTGGTTGTGGGGCCCAAGAAACATGGTTTCGTGTGTAATGCATGTCAAAATGTAGTTTTGTGTTGCATTAGGATTTATACAAGGAATAAATCATGACATGAAATAACACATGTAATGATAAGGTGGAAGCATGGAAGCTTAGTGGGATGACTTGGCACTAGATTTTGAATCATTTAAAAAATGTGTCATTGTACCTTGTCATAATTTTAGGCATGAAATTAGAGAAGAGAGCTCAGTGAACACTCAACCTGAGGCCTCTGTGTATGATACATGTAAAAAAAAACCTAATCCTCCATCAAGCAATCTCAGGTTTCATGGACAGCATTGCAACTAGACTTCAACATTTGTATTCGTGAGCCATTTAGTTGTCAGAAAATGGGGAAAGGAGGAAAAGTAAATAGTTCAGAGCCTTCTAACACAAGATTTGTGGATGCAAGGACAAAATCACAATTCAAACCTACAGGTTGGTATAAATTCGTCCAGAAGTTTTTTGGGGAGAACGTGGCACTGGCTCAAGATTTCGTTGAGTCTTTCGATGGCAAAAAGGTCAGGTTAAGCAGCAAAACATTCAGCATTTCCGAGGCTATCATAGCCTAGGAAACACAGTCTTCTACAATAGGTGTACATTGTTTTAAAAGAAAAGCGTTGCTTGAAGAAGTAAGTTGCTACATTAAGCCCAAATATGCTCATATGAAATGGAATTCAACTGCTCATATTTCATGTTTCAAAGCCGAGTGGAAGCATGTTATTACCTCAGTCCAGAAATACATCACATGCGAAGGGAGGTTTTCTTCTGTTCATCATTATCGTTTGAGATTCCTAGCCCACATCTCAAGATAAAAACCTCTGAACCTACCCTATTTCCTGTATAAATTGCCTCCTCTTCACGAAGTCAGCCTAAGAATAAACTTTTCATGGGAGAAGAACCAGTGGAAGTCAACCCTGTTCTTCTTGCACCTAAACATGTTTTCTCACCAGTGGAAGTCAACCCTAGTATGAAAATTTCAAGCCAGATTCCTGAGTCATCTCATCAAGTGCAGCCAAACAGTGGCACATCCCTCATTGATTCCACCCTCTCACAAGTTTTTCTTTCTCTCAAGAAAGGAAAATAGAAAATGACAGAGCCTACCATAGAAGAAGAGCTTACCTTGGCTAAATTAGTATCCTCCATTTGTTCTTCGATCAAGAAGAGGAAGAAAAATGAAATACATTCCTATTCCTCATTTGAAGACAGTAGTGATCCTGATTACACAAATTCAGAAGATGAAGAGGCAGAATCTAGTAAATTTAATCATGGAGGAAAGAAGTCCAAATTCATCCCTAATCCCTATGTCAAAATACCTCATACTATACCAAGAAACAAACTCAGGCTAAACAAAAAGGTGATTGCCAATCCTAAACTAAGGGATGAAATTATCAACATTGAAGAAATCCCAGAAGACAAAATTGAAAGGAAGAAGAAAGCTCAATCAAAGAGCCAAGCACAGAAAAAGAGGTATCCTAAAAGGGTAACTAAAGCAGTTCAGCCATAAGAATCTTTGCTTCTATTCTAGACCTTTGATGAATGAAGAACATGGCTGACTTGGAGAAAACATTTTAGGTAAATGTTCCATGTTTTCCAGATATTTTTACCTTTTTTGCGAAGGTAGAAATTATTTTGAAATATCAGCATGTGATGCAAATGGGCTAACTTTTGTTTTGAATCATGATGGTGACATTAAACAAATGAAGTGGAGAGGTTATTCAGTTGCAATGGATGCTACCAAGTGTCTTATATCCAGCTTTCTCTGAAATATCATGTTTCTGTTTTGTGGAGACAACCACATGTCATTCCCATTTTTTTTGCACTTTTTGTTGAAGATTGGTTGCACTAAAACAGAAGAGTGGTCTTTGAATAGGTTGCCACCTCACACAACCATTTCGGAGTGACAGTCTTCATGATGCCTTCATGATTTTTATCTTGTTTTTAATGTAGCACTTTGTAATTAAGATTAAGAGATAAGCCTCACCTCTTGCACGAGGTTGTAATGACTTTTGAAATAGATTTACCTTTTTCTGTGGAAGATGGAAGTATCATATTTTGTATATATATGCCAAACTGATATGAATTCAAGGTTGGTTGGTGGTTATTGAATTTTGACTTATATGAGCTGTAATTTTTTTTGTGAATGAAACACAATGATACTACTGAGGACTTATTACCAATCTGTTGTGTGTATTGTCTACTTTATTTGTGTTTCCATATCTCCTTTCTTCCAGTTCCAGTTTGAAAATCATCATACTCTTATGTGTTTTTATTAGTCTCTTAAGCATGTTATGTGTTTTATCAGTTTTTGTTAGTCTCACGCAGTGAGAATTCCTGATAAAATATATGTTATAACAGTGGAAGAGCATCACTCATGATAGTTATTCTTCGTAATATTTCTGTGAGAATCTTGTCAGACTAGAAATAGCTTTCTGTCAATGGAATATTGTCAAACTGCTACTTTTGTCAATTTCTATTAAATCAGTAGATTTCTGTTTTATAGACCTATTGATTCTCCTCTCACTTTTCAATTTCCTCTCATCATAGACTACAAACTTGCACCTTGCTACCACATCAAGTTACAATACCCTCTTTAGTAGAATTGTGGATTTGACAGAAATCTCTCTTCAGTGAATCAGATATTATACCATCTTCCAATCCCATAAAACAAAACATTAAAATTGCCTTCGAGTTTAAGATGTTTCTGGTCAAGCGCTTGCTGCAGTCCAAGTTTTGATTCCAGCGCCAACATCTAAGAAGGATAATAAATAATCGGCAAAGTAATATGTTCCTTACAATGTGTTGCAAAATATTAGTACTATGGAATACAAATTGGAGCTTCCTGCATCTTCCCAAGTGCACCCATTTTTCCATGTTTCATGCTTAAATAAGGTTATAGGTGACAAACTCCCAATTCAAACAATATTTCCAGAACTTGACGAGGAAGGAAAAATCATATTGGAACCTAAAGTAGTCATGGAAACAAGAACTCGATAGCTACGAAATCAATCAATTTCAGAGTATTTCATCAAGTGGAAGAACTTACCCGCTGAAGATTCCACATGGGAGGATGAGAGTTTTATACAGAAGCATCCAGAACTACTCAAGTGTTCAGGACAACACCTGTTTGAAGGAGAGGGGCATGTTAGGTCCCTATAATACTAGTATAGCCCCTTGTTTTTATTGTTAGTGTAGACCTATTGTTTTTATTGTTGTTCCCATGTAGTCCCCATATTTTTATTATTGTGCTGCATAGTTGTGGCCCCATTATTGTTATTTTTGTGCCCATGTGGTCCCCATATTGTTATATTGCGACCCATTAGATTCATATATATAGAAGGTAGGTTTTTTCATTTGTATCATCCAAGGATTGTTCATTTATGTAATGTAAATGAGATTTACCCCTTGAAGAGATTTATTATAGGTCGTTGATCTACCTTTTCTTCTATTTTGTGAGTTTCTTTCATAACAACAATGATGATGACGATGACTACAATAATTATGATGATGAAAACAATGACCACAATGATGATAATGACAATGATGAAAATGACGAGGATGATGATGGTAATGACAAAGATGATGATGAAAATGACAATGACATGGATCATGACAACAATGACGATGGATCATGCTAATGACAGTGACAACGACAATGATAACATTGACAACGACGATGAAGAAAATGATGATGACAACAACCATGATGATGATGATGATGATAATGACAATGATGATAATGATGATGATGACGAGAAGGATGAAAACATTGATGATGATGATGATAATGATGAGGATGAAAACGATGACGAAAATGACAATGATGGTGATGATGATAATGACAAGGACAATGACTATGATGACAATGATAATGACAATGAGGATGATGAGGATCATGAAGACGACAATGGCATCAATGGTCAGGATGATGATGATGATGTTGAGGATGACGATGATGAAGATAATGATGACGATGATGATGATGACAATGATGACTATGATGATGATGATGATGAGGAGGATGACAATGATGACTATGATGATGATGATGATGATGAAAACGATGATTATGATGTTGATGATGATGATAATGACGATGAGGATGAGAATGATAATGATGAAATTGATGATGATGTTAACGACGACAAAAATGATGATGATGATGGTGATGATGACAACAATAATGATGATGACGACAATGATGATGATGATAATGAAAAAAACAACAATGACAAGGACGATTACAATGACAAAAATGACGATGGTGACAATGATGATGATGATGACGAAAATGAAAATGATGATGACAACGACCATGATGACAACTATGATGATGATAAATTTGAAATATAATTTGGTATATGTTGGAAAATCTATGTGATGATGATTATAATGATGAGGATGATGACAATGACAACGGATGATCGTGATTATGAGGATGAGAACATTGATGATTATGATGATGGGGATGACAACGATAATGATGATGGTGATGATAAGGATGAAAGCGACAATGATGATGATGACGAAGGTGATCATAATGATGATGGGGATGACAACAATAATGATGATGGTGATGATGAGGATGAAAGTGACAATGATGATGATGACGAAGGTGATGATAATGATGATGATGAAAATAAAAACAATCATGATGACGAGGATGACAAAGACAACGATGATGATGACGACGATCATGTCATCGATGATTAGGATGATGATGACAAGAACAATGATGTTAAGGATGAGGATGATGGGGATGATAAAGATGAAGACAATGATGATGATGACGACGATGACGATGACAACAACGATGATAATGATGAGGACAAAAATGACAATGATGATGATGATGATGATGACGATGATGACAACGACAACAATAAATTAAATGATGACAATGAATATGATGATTATGATAATGATGATGATGATGATGATGGAAATGATTATGATGATGATGATGATGACACTAAAGAAAATGATGACGATGATGGTAGTTATAATGACTATGATGATGAAAACAATGACATTGACAATGGTGATGATGATGACAATAATGACAACAAAATCGGTGAGGAAAACTATAACATTAATGATGAAGATGATAAATTTGAAATCTAATTTGGTGTATGTTGGAAAACCTATGTGCAAGGTACTTAATAGTACAAATGTATGCAGAAAATTAAGCACTATGTTTTGTGATTTTATTCATTTCATACCCATCCATTTTTGAAGTAAAAAAATAACTTTATACTAAAAATTAATTCAAATTATTTTTTTCTTAATAACCAAATGTTGTTATTTAGATTGTGAAATTAAATCAACATAATTTTTACCTCAAATAATAACTGAATGTTATTATCAAAATTATGATTATGGAAATTAAATTATTACAAATTTTTAACATTCAACTACCATTATAAAACTCTATTTAAAATTTAAAAATAAAATTCAATGGAAACTAAATTTCATACAAACTAATTAATCTTTGTCTCATTACTAAATTTTGATAATCAATAAATTAAGATTCAATTTGATTAACAAAGGCTCGATCACTCACCAAAATTCCATGGAATTCGTAGGGAACTCTTAAAGGGAGCTCAACGAAGGCAACGATTTCTAACATGGGAGACTTTGCATCCATGACCACAAATCTGGAAATGCATGTCCCTTAATTATGGACAAAGGCCACAATATACCAATCATCTTCCTCCGCCTTCAAATATGAAGTCCTCGATACGAAGAAGGGCTCACTACCGAAGCAACCTTCGCCATACAATCTCGACACAAGCACATACTCCTTGGCACCCGTTTCTTTTTCCATATCAAATTCGAGTTTAACCACCCCAGATAATTTAGGCAATGGTGCTCCTATCGAAAAGTATGCATACATCTTCTTCTTCGCAATGAACCACAGATTCATGACCTCGAACTCCAAACAATTTGAATACAATGGCTCTCTGGACACAGTCTCATTTGTCAAATTTATGCGAAGCTTCTCTACTGTGGAATGGACAAGATGGGTTTGCTCTAGAACATGTTGAGTCGGGGACGAATTGGCCACAATTAACATGATCTCGGCCACAATTAAACACGTGACTAAGTACACAGCCGAGACTCCTTTGGTCCTTGCCTATATCACCTTCTCAAAGAGATTTTTTAGAGATGTCGATCATGATTGGTCTTCATTGCACCAAGACACTTTCTTCACCGTATCAAGGTGATGATTAAGATAGACCAAAACAATCGATATTTTAATCAACAATAATTATTTTAATCAAAGTTATCAACTTGGACCGAATTGAGCTTATCCAGTTGAATTCCCACAATGTTTTGGAGCTCTAGTGTAGAGAGGGCATTGATGGGCTTTTATTTCGGTCTAGAACGCTAGGAGGGAGTGTTGTTAGGCTATCTCGTTCAATCCCTAAAACTTAGGAGTGTTGAACCCTAAAAACATTTAAATTTTAATCTTTCACCAGTTACAATTTGATCCTTTGACCCTATGAGGTGGCTTTCTTCTTGACCCTAGGGGGTGGCTATTTAAGCCATAACAGGAACTTTGGTTTCATAGATGTAGTTCCATTCATACAATTAGGTTATATTGAATCTGCTATTTTTTAGATAGAATAAGATTTATTTACCTTCAACATTCTTGAGCATTTGATTTGTTCTCTTGCAAGTAGAATACAGTTTACTTCAGTCATTTCCTTTACTGCAATAGTATAGATTTACTTTCAGCAAATTAGATTAGTATAAATTTCTCTCATTTATTTTCTGAAAAATAGATTAGAGTTTCTTGCTATCATTTACTTTCATGTAATCAGATTAGGGTTTCCTTTACGCCATTTAATTCTATGCAATAAAATAGGTTCTATTTCAATCATTTATTTCCGTGCAAAGTCTAACTAAGCCGATTTTCCATTTACTGAAATTTTCAAGTATCTGATGTAGCATAATAGTCTCTCTGCATCTTAATTCCACTTCACTACATCATATCAGCCTAAGTAGAACATTTCCTATTGTTCATATAACATTGATACCTCTTAAGTTTGTACGAACTTCGAATTGATAATTAAATTTGATCACCTCAAGAGTTGCAACATTCTTGTTGTAATACTGGAGCTCATAATTTCACAAGATTCTTCATCCAACAATCATGGCTTCCATGGTAGCATTCATAGTTGTAATTCAATTTACAAAAAATAAGGGTAAAGTGGGGATTGTTAAACATTTCCTCTATTTCTCCCTGAAGTAATGGAACCATATCCACTGGTTCTCGTAATATAGAATTGGGACTTCATGAGAGTTCCGAAATCATTTCATTTAGGCATTGAAAGGATCTCCCTCCAACCCTAGGGTTTTTTAGTGGCTTTCCCACAAGGCCAGGGTATGGCCCTTTAGTTTTAGACAACAAAACATTTTGTTTTCCTCCTCTATGTGGTGAACACTAAAATAAAACACTAACTACTACCATCATTGATTCAACTTCAAAACATCAATGTCATCTTGATATGACCTAATTTCGAACATTGCTTCTATCTTGAGCGCATTGTGAATGGCTCATGACACTCGAACCAGGTTGTTCTTTTTCGATTGCTTTCTTAGACTTTGTTTATGGTTATTCTTGATTCCATGATTTTACCTTTGATCTCACCTTTGAGTTGAAACCTCCATCTTCTCCAATTACAATATTATTCACTAGAGTCGCCATAAGAAGGTTCATATAAGTAGTTTATTTTTGCAACCTCCTATTCTAGCCTTCATAATATCTACTCTACTCAATCTCGGAGGTTATTAATAGATTCATTGACCATGGTGCGGGTTTTATGAATTTCTCTTTAAATTAATCTATATCCCTTGCAACTTCCCACAAAATACCTATTGACACCTTCTCTGATTCCAATTTGATCTGTAAATTACCATAAATATTCCATTGGACAAGTCATCACCATAGACCTAATAAAATTATACTTAAAATATGAAATATATGAGTAGATGGGAACCTTAGATAAGATCACTCTCCAAGTATACAATTAGATAAATGAGTGTGAAGCACGAGAAGGAGATGAAGGAAAGTAGGAGGGAAAGTGAAAATGAACTACGACAACTAAGTGTGGTGAATTGCGACTACTATGAAGGTTGTTTTCCTTAGACTTATGGACTGATTAAGTTATTTTTTTCATGCATGAAATACATGAAATGTGGGAAATAAATAAATTCACTCATAACCATAATAACACAATATATGATTTGGGAAACTCTTACGAGAGAATACCCAGCTGGAAGGTGAGATCGCCCTACTCTCTCTTTCTTGAAATGGAAATGCATGCAAGTACAAAGGAGTGAGACCTATGGTTTGAGGACTGAAATAGTGCACAAAACCTCTATGTTTTCTCTCTCTCTCTATCCACTCTCAAATACTCTACTCGTCTATGGAACAAAATTCACTCTTCTAGATTGGAACCCCTTTCCCTCCTAGTGGCCTAGTTATAACATAACTCAATATCGAACTAGTGATTAAGTTTGACTAGGCTTAAACTCTCAACTAGAAATAAAATATTGAATCTTCTAGAATATTCTTCATCATGATCATGTGATTAGTCCCCTTTCCATAAATAATGGGGGTTGGCATGGCATCCTCTCGAATCATGGTGGTAAAAGCATGAAGGGAAACTTCTAGGTGTCATAAATTTTACATATAAAATTTGTTTGAGATCTCTTTTATGCCATTGGAAAGGTATTTGAGAGTAGAATAATGATAAAAGGTGTAGCGCTTAAGAAACAAAATTTTACCCACTAAAATATTATGTTTAATGTCTCAAATTGTTTCTATAAGGTTTCAAACCCCAATTCGCCACACTAAGACTTGCCAATAAAATGGTTTCGTGAATTGATTCCTCCAATTTTTCCCCTTTGAAAGCATCAAGATGGATGAAAAATAATATAATGATCTAATCTAGATCAATATGACAACCCAAGTGTCTGTGTGTGTGTGTTTTCACAAGCACGATGTTGTGTATTCCACATGAGGAATATACATATATTGATTATCAACATATATCATGTCACGTGCTAGAATTGAACCTAGGTGGGGATGGCTCCATTCCTTCCTCCAAACAACCTAGGAGAACCCCAATTGGCATACACACACATGACAACCCAAGGCTATTGTGAGCTTGACAATAGATTTTAGGCTAAATTCTAGCATTTTCCAAACCAAGGAATTTAGTATGGCCCTTCTAGGGTCTTCATCCAAGGAATACTTCCAAGTCTTCCCATATCCAAACAAGGATATAACTCAATTGCACAATCCCACAACTAGCCCAATAAAGGGTATTCACAATACAGGATACTTAAGGATCCTTAAAGCCCAATTCGACTTTTTTATTTCTACCTCAGAAGACAATGCACCTCAATAATACTATAGGTATACATACATTAGCGATTATCTCTATATGTTGAGCTCATTATCAAGATAAATTTAACTAGTAATTAAGAACAATTAAACAATGCTCCAACGCATCATTACACACATACTTAGAAACCCATCATGGAAAGGCTCATGAAACTTTGAACAATAATGCAATTTTAATGAAGAGAAATAAACACTCTTATTTGAGTTACTTTAAGCTTTGCTTGAAACTGAAGAAGGGAGAGCCACTCTCCACCCACCCATAGGCTCACTACACTATAATTTTCTTGCAGCTCGCAATTAGTGAGCCAGATTCAATGTTACAAGAGGAAGACAAAATACATCATTTAGTCATAAACTGATCTAGATCTTTGGGGGAGGCCCCCAAGATCTAAAAAATTGAAATGCTAGAAAAAGAGGAGAACATGCAGTAAACAAAACCACAAAGAATTTTTTTATTAAAACATAAAATAATTGTAAAAGCTACATTGTGGTGGACAATCTATCATTTTACAAAATGTGACTTGTTACTTATAACCTTTTTTAGTTACAATACCACAAGTAAATTCCATAGGTGGGTAAATAGCATGGGTGAATGAATACCATGAGTAGATGCCACTTACAATACCATGGGTGGATGCCACTTTCCAATTTGATCATTCTTGCCCCCTTAAGAAGCAATGGTCCCCATTGCATGAAGCTCCCTCCTAAGAAGCCTTTATTGAATATGAATCCACTAAAGAGAAGGGTTTGGTGTGGTTAACCCATAACCGTGATGAACGAAGATCCGATGATAGAAATACATTGTAATGCTTGTGAGAAATTCTGATATTGGTAGTGTGTGGCCTAACAAATGGACTTCGATGAATCGTGGGTTTGTGGATGACCCATAACCATGACAAATGAAGATAATAATGACAATGAGGATGACAACATTGAAGATGATGATGATGAGGATGACAATGATAATGAAAATTAAAAAAAATGAGGAGGAGGAGGAAGACGAAGATGGTGATGACATCAATGATCAAGATGATTACGACGACGACAATGATGATGAGGATGATAAATATGATGATGATGATGATGACAATGGTGATGACAATGGTGATGACAATGATGACAACAATGACGATGACAATGACAATGACGACAATACAATAATCATAATGATGAAAATAAGGATGGCAATGATGATAATGAAAATGATGACAATGACGAGGATGATGATGGTAATTACAATGATACTAATGACAACAACAATGACATGGATGATGACAACATTGACAATGACAATGATGATGATGATGATGATGATGGTGGTGACAATGATGATGATAACATTGACAACGACGATCACAACAATGATGATGATGATGATGATAATGGTGACAACGATGACAATAACATTGACAACGATGATGACGACAATGACGATTACAACAACCATAATGATGATGATGATTATAATGACAAATATGATAATGATGAAGTTAATCTAATATCATATTTGTTGGACAAGTTATGTGATGATGATGAGGACAATAATAATGATAATGATGATGATGATGAAAAGAATGACAACATTGATAATGATAATGATAATTAAGAACTAAATGATGATTATGATGATAATGATAGTACAAATGTGTAAAAAAATTAAGAACTAAATTTTGTGATTTTATTCATTTTATACCCATCAGTTTTTGAAGTAAAAACGTAACTTTATATTAAAAACTAATTTAAAATAAAAATTGGTTAATAACTAAACGGTGTTATTTAGATTGTGAAATTAAGTCAATATAATTTTTACTAGTTTTTATCATTATGGAAATTAAATTAATGCAACTTTTAAACATTTAAATCCCATTCCAAAACTCTCTTTAAATTTTAAAAGTAAAATTTAATCGAAACTAAATATCATACAAACTAATTATTCTACGTCTCATTAATAAAATTTGATAAAATTTGATAATCAATGAATTAAGATTCACTCTGATCAACCAAGGCTCGATCACTCACGAAAAGCCCATGGAATCCATAGGGAACTCTTACAGGGAGCTCAACGGAGGCAACGATTTCTAGCGTGGGAGACTGTGCATCCATGACCACAAAGCTGGAAATGTACGTCCCTTCATTATGGACAAAGGCCGCAATATACCCATCATCTTCCTCTGCCTTTAAATCGGAAGTCCTGGAGACGAAGAAGGGCTCACCACCGAAGCAACCTTCGCCATACAGCCTCGACGCAACCACGCAATCCTTGGCACCCGTCGCTTTCGCCATATCAAAGTCGAGTTTAACGACCCCGGAGAATTTAGGAAACGGTGCTGCTATCGACATGTATGCGTACCTGTTCTTCTTCGCAACGAACCGCGGATTGATGACCCCGAACTCCAAACATTTTGAAGAAAGTGGATTTCTGGAAACAGTCCCGTTTGTCAAATTTATGCGGACCATCTCTACTGTGGAATGCACCAGATGGGTTTGCTCCATAACCTGCTGCACGGGGGACAAATTCGCCACAATTAACACGATCTCGTCGCCCTCGTCCCACGCGTTGAGCGAATGGAAGAAATTGAGGCCCGGGACCTCCAACCATTTCATCTCGCCCTCGTCCGTAGCGTAGCGCGGGAGAACACCGAGACGGGGAACTTTTGCAGTATCGCAACCCACCGGAGAGCTCCTTCCCAGAATCATGTCCACGATTTTCACCACAATCTGAGTGTCTGGAAATATGGCATACTGCTTGGTGATCACAAAGTCGTGAATAAACGACGGCCGTCGGATCGAGCGAATTCCGACGTCGGCCTCCTTTTTTCCGGTGGGCGACACTCGGAAATAATTGAGAAACGGAGGAAAAGAGCCGTAACGAAACGCGAAGAGCTCGCCCGTGTCGGGATCGATTTTGGGGTGCGCCGTCATGGACATGAATTGTCGCTTCTCGTCGAAACCAGATCTTCCAACGGTTTCGACATCGCCACGTGGCGTGAGCTTGACCACATATGGCAGATCCGACTCGGCCAGAGCCATGAATTTGTGATTGAAATATAAAACACTCGTATTGGCCAATCCCACGCCGTTGGAGAGATCGAAGAGGCCGAGAGCCACTCTAAGGGCGAGTAAGACTCCCCTGGCGAATCTGGCACCCGAGGTGTATAAATTGGAGAAGAGGTTAGGCATCAAGGGGCGTCCTGCAATATCTTCTTGAAGAAATTTGTGGGTGCGCACGAAACGACTGCACAGCGTCGCGCGCCCGTTCTTGATTTTGATGGCGTGAAGCATCCCGTCGCCATCGAAGAGATGGTGACCGGTCGTGGGCATGAATCTTGGGTTCGGTCCGTTGCGAATGTAAACGCCATCGAGGCATGCGGGGAGAGTGCCCTCTATTTTAACACACTCTAAGGGTTCCGTCTCCTCCACAGGAGAGAAGTTGTTGGCCAAAACAAGGCGAGGATCCACCCAAGGTTTCAGAGGCACTTTCTCCAAATAATTATTGATAAACTCGTCCACGGCATTGCACAAATCCGCTGCTAACGACCCCAAGTTAAGATTTCTAAGGACACCAAAAGGGGCTTTGCATAGAAGAGTAGCAGAGGACGTGGATTTGAGGCCATGAGTTTGAGATTCCACACTGTTCACATGCGCAGGTTTGTTCTTGGATGACTTAATTGGGGGGGACTTCTCTTCTGCAGTGTTTAGAGGAAACACAACTTTAGGGTGAGGACGGTGACGAGGGAACCTAACAGAGTATGATGTTATTGAAATGTTTAGAAAAAGAGAAGAGTAGTTTGTGAAGGAATTAGCAGCCATGGATGCAGCACTTGAGATATCGCAAGCCTCCACTGTGTGCTTGTCTCAACTCTCTGCTCGAAGAGATCCCAGTGGAGTGGAGTGGGGTAGAGGACGCATCAGCATGGGAGTTTCAACAATGTTAATATACAGTTCTCCCTGACCTTATGTCGATCGCCCATGTGATTGCCGGGCCATTATATTCGGAGAATCAATCAATATAAACGTGCCAATTGCCGGTCCATCTGATTGCCAAATATTCGGAGAATCAATCAATATAAAGATGCCTAAAAAATAATGAAAGATTTATAAAGATACCAATAAATTATGAAAAAATGTTGATACCGCAATCTTACTTTGTACACAATCTCTAGCTTTGACATGTCGTCTACGTAAATGCCCACACTCTTAGATTCAAGTACCTTTCACTGAAAGTATGGACATTAAAAAAATAAAAAAATAAAAAAACCAAGATACTCTCATCATTGCAAGATCTTAAAAGAAAAAACAAAGATATTCCGATTGCAAGATTGTAATTAATTTTTTTGTTGTAAAGATTGTAATTAATGTTTTTTTTAGGGCAAGATAGTTATATGGATCAGTAGTGTGGTTTTTTGGAATAATAATGATGAGTATAATATTCAAGAGGTTGTGGTCATATCAGTTCTAAGTTGAATGGATTTTTTAGCATGTTTTTTTTTTCCTATCATAAACAACAACCACTCTGTAAAGTTTGATCTTGGATTACCTTTACTTGCGAGGCACTTCCTCAACAGATTGTGCTGGTAAGAGTGAACAAATTTGTGGATATTTTAATTTAAATATCTTATTAGGATATTTTACCATATATTTATATTGTTATAAAAAATGAAAGTTATGACTAACTAGTAAAACTATATAATTAATGACTAACAAATATTGTCAGAAGTACTTTTGAGATAAATCTTCATTTTTAAACTATAATTAATATTAAAAATATTTCATAAAAGTTAAATCTCTATCAATTATCTAATAATTATTGATAATTAATTTGAAATTCTAAAACCAACAACACCACATAACTATTTATAGATATAAATCTTTTAACTAAACTTTTTAATTAAAATGTCCAAAACAAAATTTATATTCTATAAAATTATATACACAATTGTAGTGATAAACAAAAGTCTAAGTGATTATCTTCTTTGTAAATATGAATCTTTTACTAAAATGCTAAAAAGTATTTGCCAATATATCTGTATGATTAATTGCAGCGAAGGTGTTTTCAAGGAGAGGTTGCTCTCGGCGACGCTTATTTTGTATGTTATTGGCCTATTAATGCGGTGGCAGATACACTGCCCACCGTTAGATTTAAACAATTTTAAATCTAACGATGGATAGTGTATCTGCCACCGACCGATAGCATAGAAAATAATGTTCGCCGTTGCTCTCGAGGACTTTCATCGTCTGTCCATAGCGTATCAAGAAAAAGCACGTGTATAAACTCTTTTTTAAGCAAGGTAACGTCTTCGCGAATCGCCCTCTGTGTTGTTTTCTCCCGCGTGCAACTGTCCTCCACGTTGTTTACTCTCTAATGAGTGTGCACCACTCAATTAATTCATTACTGTCTGTCGCCCTCCGTGTTGTTTTCTCCCGCGTGCAACTGTCCTCCACGTTGTTTACTCTCTAATGAGTGTGTACCACTCAATTAATTCATTATTGTCTGTCCATAGCGTTCAAGAAAAAGCACGTGTATAAACTCCTTTTTAAGCAAGGTAACGTCTTCGCCCTCCGTGTTGTTTTCTCCCGCGTGCATAAAAAATTTATACATCTTAAAAATTACTACATGGAAGAGTTTAACCCCACGCTTAACCATCAACAAAAAGCGTACATAGGGGCTAACATTTCTCATCAACTCCGTTGTGAAACAGGGCGGTGGAAAAGGCCAAAAGAGATGTGGGAAGAAAGAGTATGTATTTTTTGCTCCTCTGGAAAAGTGGAAACAGAAAAACATTTCATTCTAGAATGTGAGGCCTTCAAAGACACCAGGGAAAACTATGCAGGTATTCTGGCAGCTAATTCTTGGGATAATCTATTCAGGGAAGAGTTGGTCGATAAACTGAGAGTGTTCATTGTAAAACTTCACAGGAAAAGGACCGAATACATGACTCAGATAGAGAAGCAATCTGTCCCAGGGCTATTTTTAGCCTCGTGGACATTAAAAATTCTTTCTTTCTTTCTTTCTTCAAAAATTAAAATAACTTTAAATTTAAATAGATTGTTACTATGTTATATGTAAAACCTCTACACAACATTTAAATCAAACATTTCTATTTTTTTGTTGCTTTATGAATATAAAGAAACAATCACCTTCCAGGGTAAATAATTTCATTCTAAATTATCACGAAGTAGGCAATACGCACTCTGCCAACCTCGCAATGGCTGGCCTTCTTTCCATTTTCATTCCATGATCACTCTGCAAACTAAATCTTGAAATAAATAATTGTACCTGCACCATACAGAGTAGCTATTAGTACCACTACCAATTTATTAAATAAACAGCCAATCATTGCCAATTTCAAATGATTTATATAAATTTCTTGGTATTAAGTGGGAGATCTTTATAAAGATATAATCTCAAATAACTGACATAAATTTTTGAGATATGTAAGTTTATTAATGTTTTTGTCTAAAATAAAATTAGAAATTATGTTTTAAATAATAAAGTAATATAGACTATAATTAAAAAAATGAATATGAATATGTTGGAAAGTAATTAGAGTAAACAAAAATTATGTGAATTAGATGTTTAAATCTTATACTTATTAAAAATATTTCAACTAGAAAATATTATACTTTTCAAAAATATTTCAATTAAAATAAATTATTAGAGGATCTATGTTAACTAATTTATACGATATCAACTTCATATAGATATATATATAGAGAAAAAAAATTGTGGTTAAAATTTTATTTGGTCTTATATAGACTCTATTTAGCATTAAAAAATACAAGCTAAACAATGAAAAATAACACATTGTATTTTGCACTCTAAAAATAGTTGCACGAGAAGAAATTTAAATTTGTTTTCTCTGAGCTCATGTTAAATCCATACATAAGATAAATTTTTAAATTAGAAAATCTTCATAAAAACACAACTTGTATAAAATCAATATTATAATATTTCAATCTTTATTTATATATAGAAAGAAAAGAAACCAGCCTTCAAAAATTACCATGTTTGATTGAAATTTTTGTAACCTTGGAGACTTCTATTTTACAAACAAACTATATACATAAAAAGAAATAAGAAAATTCTATATTGACTACCTCAACTATTTTCACGTTTTATTACAACCATACCATGTAAATAACCAAATCCTATTTTCTCTTCAGCTAGATTTTAGAGAAGAATATAGAGAAGAATTATAAGAAAGAGTAAGCTTGTTGGTTCCTTATCAGAATCGTGACGACAACCCTTTATATTCAATAATAATTGAACATCAATGGGCTATTTGTTATTTGTGATAGATGATTGTGGGGTGAACGATATCTTGCTTGATTTCAAAGGCCCTAGTTTGGTGTATAGGTATATCATGCAAGTGTGTTACATTCGTTTGTCTATGATGAAGCTGAGTGTCAATTTGTAAGCTATCAAATTGTGATCATGCCATGCTGCTTCTCTATTATTTTACCTTCTGGGAAAGTTTATAGTAATTATTTTTAATAATTATTATGTGCATCTTACTTCAGTTTGTAATTTTTCATGTATTTTATTTTATTTTTCTCGTATTTATTTTGTTGAAAATATTTATTATTATTTCGATTGTATTGGTTGCATATAACATAAGCTTAAAAATGATGACTTTAATGGGTTGGCTTTGGCCATACTAGGAAGTTAGTTTTGTTTTTATGGGAGTTAAATACTATTTTAAAGATCATATTATTAGAAAAAGGAGATCAATGAAGTTGGGAAAAGAAAGATATTTCATATTTTTGTAAATTATTGTATTATTTTTATTGGTTGAATATGTGGTTTAAAGTTTAATTTTTGCATAGTGTATTAATTTTTAAGTTATATATGTGTGTGGGGGGAGAAACAAGGAAAAAAAATAAAAAAAATATAAGCGTCCATTTATTGAACCAAGCATTTAGGATTGTAATGTTGCAAAATTGGTGCTGACGGGTTTTGAAGAGGTAACAATATCAACCTGTGTATTGCTCTGTTATCTTAAATTCAACGCTGAGCTCTGGAATGTTTATAAGACAACAATATTGAGCTCTGGAATGTTTATAAGACACCAATATTAAATAGAATTAAATGTGTTTCATGTGTGTACAAAATGGACCAGATGATCGTGTGTTTTAGTGCTCATATCAATGAACTGTAGAGAAAAATCAATGAATTGCAGGTAAGTTTCATAAAACCATTTTTCCATTTCATGTTTGAAGTAGGCATGTTTTTTCTTAGGGTTCTGGAAATTCTAATGCAGATCCCGTTGTTTACCTTGAATCTCGAAAATCAACAGCAAACCAGAATCTATCTTAAGCTATCTTTATCCACTTCACGAAAACGGTCGAGCAGAGGTTAATCCAAACAAAGGAGCAGCAAGTTGAATGAACTTTGTGGTTAAAGACCACAAAAAACCAACACTTACGTTTGCATCTAACACATATGTGGAAGCTCAATGTAAATTGTGTAGTAGATTACATCGAATTATGTATTTTGGTAAATTTTGTAAATTAACATTTAATGTTATGCTAGGATTTTCTAGCATTACTTGATGTCGCGAAAATGGTCATTCAAACATTCACTATATGTTAAGATTTTTAGAAGGAATGCACTTCTTTGGCTTTGGGAAGAGGCCAAACAAGATCGATGAATAAATGTGGTGTCATAATTTAATGAATTTGAGGGAATAGTTCAAATAAATTTGAATTAATTATTTGTTTGAATATTGAATAAACTTTGATTAAAAATGAGAAATCCTTCTTTAAGTATTGTGCCAAACTAATCGGGATAAGAAAATTGATTACTATAGTTCCTATAACCCCCTGAGGGGCAGGGACTAAGAAGGTATGAGTTGTGCCAAACTAATCGGGATAAGAAAATTGATTACTATAGTCCTTATAGCCCCCTGAGGGGCAAGGACTAAGAAGGTATGAGTTGGAAGATGGTAGGGGAGGATTTGTTTTGTAGGTCCAAAGAATTGCTATCATTAGATGAAGAAAAAACCCTACCCTAAATAATGTTACGGTGTTCTACGAAGGAAAATGTAACCGATCTAGGCATTGGAAGAGGCCTATAACATGGCTAAGTTGGGATTTTCATGTCTCATTCCGCTTTCATCCATTCCATGTCCTCTGCATTAACAAAATGCTTTCATGCACGAGAGTTGATAGGTGAGATTTAGTAGCTAATACTTTGGGTTTTTATTTTTCCCATTAGTAAAACCCTTGAGACCATGAGTTGGGTTTTCCTTTAGAATAAATTAGTCTAACCCTAATACTGGGAGCTTAAAATTGCGCCCTGGAATAAATTAATCTAACCCTAATACCAAGAGTTTAAACCATTAATATTATGTTCAACAATTTTTTTTTAGCTTGAAACCCTTATAGCTTTTATTTATTTGTTTAAATTTTGAAATTCAAGGGTTTCTTCCCTCTACACATATTTGTGTAACCCATAGTATTTTGAAAAATCTCTTTAGATGTGCAATTTATTATTACATTCAATGCTAATAAATTTCACGAAAATTTGGTAGAATGAAAAGTGGTGATGTCTAAGAAAATTAAAGGGTCAATTACTTGTAAGAATATATAATGTTTGTATATTAACTCCTAAAGGATGAGGATGGGGGAAGTTAATATATAATGTTTGCATATCAACTCTGTCCATCCCCACCCTCATGCAAGGAATTATTGATATTATTTATGTAAGAAAGTAAGAGACATGGATATGGAATCTAGTACTAAGTTAAAAATTTCTTCGTACAAACTAATAAAAAATATATGTTTCATAGATTCCATTTTTATGAGAAGGAAAGTTCTAACATTTGAATATAAAAATAATGAAAGTGTTCTGAAAAATTATCCCTACTTGAATATACAAAGAATAAAAATGTTTGTAAAAATTATACCTTAACTGTTGAATATAATACAAATAATAAAGTATTATGAAAAATTCTACCTGCTATCATAGAAAATTTGAGGAATTGCATGCCAACTATTATAGAACAATTCAGAAACTGCATGCCAGAGATAGAGTATACAAATAATAAAAGTGTTTTGAAAAATTCTATCTGCTATCATATAAAAATTGAAGAACTACATGCCATTTATTATCGAAATTTGAGAAAATGCATGCTAGAGATATAGAATCTACAAATAATAAAAGTGTTCTTAAAAAATCTAGCTGCTATCATAGAAAAATTAAGGAATTACATGTCAACTATCATAGAAAAAATTGAGAAACTACATAGCAATAATCACATGTACTTTGATTTTGTTTTCAAGTAGAGACTATAAGGGAATGCATTGTTTTTCATTGTAATGGAGGATATGCATCGCCAACACGGTGCCTTCCACCTCTAGCTATGTAATATGAAGTTCATTTTCAGTTGGTTCTTATGTAGATAAATTAGGTGTACATTAGCCTTTGTTAACTTATTCAATATGAAGAAACTATGAAGGTGGTGGGAGTGTGAAGCAAGATTCATAGAGTTATGAAAGTAATGGATATCGTGGCTATAGTCTCTAGGTACTTGTTGACGGTTTTGGACCCACCAAAATTCAAGGGATCTCACTGATATGAAATACCAACTAGATCTCACACCTTTTGGAGTAGGAGTCCCAATAGTAGGGTGCTAATGATCTCCTTCGGTTGCAAATACGTATAGAGTGGTGCATGGTGTCTTTGGTGAAAACAAGTGTGTGACCCTGTGGAAATTCAAGTGCGATGCATGAAGGTTCCAACACACAAAGGGGAAATGAAGTGTGCTCCTTAGAAGCCTTTAATAGCATGCAGCTTGGAAGGAATGCACGAGCATAATGAAATCACACGAACTAATATCCAGAATAGTCAACAAGTTAAGGTGATGAATTAATACATCAAAACACATCCAACAATATTCATACAAATGCAAACGAAATAGTTTATAAGCATATGTGTAAGTTAAACAACATATATTGAAATTACAACAAGAATAGTCATACTATATCCACAACATATGCATTAAAAGTGAAAGTTCCAATCGTTCATACACCATTGACAAACCACTTGCCCCAATATTGGAACGTGAAGTCAACAACACCTACTCCTCCAAAGAAGTATAATCCCTCTACACTACAGAGAAGCCAAGACTCTCACAAAAATCCCAAACTCTTCCTAAGCCTAAGCCTAGTCAAAAACTTGGCTCCCAAAATCCCATTACATGAGTTATGAGGATATATATTAAAAAAGGGGGTGACTCTTCACATGCCCCTTTGTGACTCTTGGACTCCCCTCATGACTCTAAAAATTATTTTCAAAATAACTCTTTATAATATATTATGACTCTTCACATTACAATATGGACACTTGGAATTTCACTTTTACAAATAATTACAAATAAAATTACATTTTCCACTCGTGCCCATATGAGACAAAATAGGGTAGAGACAACTTGACAACCTAACACGACAAAACACTATGATGTTGGAGTTTGTGTAAACTTTAGCTCAAAAAATTCTACTTGATACTTCTCAGTCACATATTGATGCCAAGCTCGGTATTGTGCGATGACATCCACAAACTGCGTGATGGTCTCTGGCTGGAAGCGGACTCTAGCCTCCATAGCATCCGAGTATAATGATTTGGATCCAACCTTAACCTCTTTCTAAAGCATGAGCAACATGGTTCTGATTTGGACAAGACCATCGATGTAGTTCTGTATGTTCTGTCTATTTAGCTCTAAATCCTCCTTGGTGGCAATCAGTCTTAACAGCTCCAAGTGGTCTTCGATCTCCTACCTAACCTAATTCTTGTGTTTATTTTTGGTGAGTGAGCCGAATATAGGGATATTTTGCATTCTCACCATGAAATCCAAGATGTTTTACAATCATACATATGAGGCCCGAATATTTCTAATGAAAGAGGCGAGCTACTTGTTGTTCTGGATCAACATCCAAAATATCATTTTCTATAGCTCTGTATGCAGCTTCATTTTCTTCACCAAGGTAAGCGGTGCCACCTTGTATAACATTTTCCATTCTTGTACGACGGTGATGGCAGCTTGCACATTCTTAAGAGTCTTGATAAATTCTTTGATTTTCTGTTACAAGCCATGCAAGCATACATTTGCCTTATGTACGGTCATGAGCTCCTCATAGAGGTCCCACATGGTCTCTGCAAGTGTTGATATTTCACCAAGTATCGTTGCTCTCATTTCCTCCAGGTAGACCTGTGCAAAAGCTATATTTTGTGTTTTTACGCAAATTTATTCTATCTCTTGCCGGACAACCTATAAATTCTATACCAATTACTTATTCTCGGTCGTCAGATATTGAGTGTTTGATCTCCCTGCACTTGCGAAAGCCAATTTGGCTTCGACAATGGAATTTGGATTCCTATTGCTGTCTGCTACTATCACTCTCTCTCTAATGAATGTGGGTGATGCATGATCATCCAGAAAATGATTTCTCTACGCTTCTACAATCCTCTTTTTGAGTTCTTCATATGAAAAATTTTACATATCCATTACCATATCTCCATCAAGAGGAACTATGTCTTGTTCCTCGCTCGGAGATGAATATGTGACTGGAGGTGGTGGAGATTGAACAGTGACTTGTGGTTTGTTGGGTGTCAAGTTAACATCTTCATCTTGCTACTTTGATTCCAACTCCATGTCCGCAAATTCAATCAAGTCTTCAATCTATTGAGCAAACTCCTGATCCTACATTTGTTTGCTCTCTCCCTCTGTTGCTGGCTGGTTCTATTATTTCTCTTCAACATGAATCGACGTTGTTTCTCATCCTATTGTTCCTTTCCTTTATTCTTCTTCCTGATTCTGCTTCTTTTCCTATTCTCTCCTCCTTTGTTCCCATTCCTCCCTTAGTTCTTGTTCCAATTTCTACACCCTCATTTTTTTCTTCTTTCAAGCTCTATTTTTCTCTCTTCATCCGCTTTTCTCTCTGCAACCTCTACGTCCTTTTTTCTTCTACTGCTAAACTTATTTTCATAAGGATTGGATATGCTTTAATTTTGTAGCTTCTCTCTCCATCTGGACTATCAACAACTTTTCTCTTTCCCTTAGCTTGTACGAGGTTGCTACTTTCTGGTAGTGTTTCTTCCAGAGGTTCTACCATGTTAGTGTTGTCTCCTTTTCCATAAAAAATTGAGTGTCCGCATATATTGGAAATTATATTGGTGTTTTCCCAATTGCTTCCCCAATACTACTTTCAATGATCTCTTTTAAAGCATCTCTCTTTGGTGCCATGGTAACAAAGATTGCTGGAGAGCGGTGCTTCACAACTCTGGTACCTGTGGGATAGAAAAGACACTCATGGAAATCAAACAATATGCTTTTGCAAACTTCACAACATGATCAAACAACAAATCGGGCAACTGGTGAGAAGGTTTGTGTAGTTTTTATCAATAATGGAGACTCACTGACTGTGGGAACCACCCACTATGTAGTGCCAACAACCAAGGCTGAACCCTGAGGCTTGAGACTGTGCAATGCATAGTTCATCCTGGGTAGTTGACTTAGAGAGACTACACATTACATAGTCTTAGTGGCCAAGGAAGCAGACCAAGCCCTAAAACTGCATTATGTATTGTTGGGCCAGCCTATACTTCACACTTTGTAGTTCCAGAGGCCAATTTCTTGGCTTTAGCCTTAGGATCGCATAGTCCCCTGTTGGACAAAGTGAAAACTGACCAAGGAAAGTGCAAATCTACCCAATGGAAGTGTGGAAAATGAGAAGATATAAGTGATGGTGTGGGATTGAGTGTAGATATGAATAATTATAGATGAATCATTGCATATCAACTGTAGAAACTGAATATACAGGAGGAAAATCAAATATGGGAGGAGGGTTGCCACAACAACGACCATCGGTGAAAAAACAAAGAAATTGTCGCGAAACTTGTGAAAGGAAAACATAAACTTGAAACAACACTTATAAAAGTTAAAACAAGTTAAAACGCCATCAATCATGAAGATAAATAAGAAAAAAAATACTCACACATGCAAAATGACAAAAAGCTACATAAAAAGTGACAAAAGGTGATAAAAGCAAAACTCACCTGGAAAAGCGACAACGACCGCATCGAAGGTTCCTTGATCTCCTCGGGAATGCTAGATATCCAAGATCGAATGTGAAAATGAGATATAGGGGCATCAATTAAACATGTTTGATGGAATTAAGGTTTATGATGCGCATGCCTAAAATCAAGGAAAAAGCGACACTTGGTAGAAGTTTCTAAAAATAAAAAGTGTGCCTCCTTCGTGAAGCTAAAAAACAAATCCCTACTATCTAGGGAGGTTTTTTTATATATTTTCCTTTTTTTTCTTTTCGGGAAACTTGTTATGCATAATGTCGAGAAATATTGCACAATTATGGGGATCTGGGAAACTTTACGACTCAGTGCATTACATAGTTTCTGAGCTCAATGGATGCCTTACACAATTTCTGGGCTCAATGTTGGGCTGCCATCCATGATTGTGTATTTTTTGAGCTCAAGGCATAGCTTCGAGTTTGGATTGGTAAATTCCAATCATCAAGGCTAGGATTATCCTCAGAGATTGCACAATTTATGGAGGCAAGCCTGAAACTGCTACAAGATCAAGTTAGGAGGTTATCTTGTGACTTAGAAAGATCAGTTAAGTGTGAAAACAAGTGAACACAAGCACAAATAAAAAGGAAAATTCTCAATCACAACATGAATTCTTGAAAGTAGTGTAAGATAAGCTCATGTGAGTAAAAGGTTAGGCTCCAAAATATAAGCATAGGAAAAATTTTAGAGGGTGTTTATATCCGCTACAACACTGGCGACACACTCGTAGAACTCTAGCTCTCTGAATTAACCATGTCTCTTGAAAAACCGGTCTAACCCTTCCGTAAGTATTGTTCAATTCAATAATTACCACAAATTCTTCACTTATTTTGAGTTAAGTATGTAGTCCCTTCCATTATCTTTATCAGTGGAACACTAACCAAGACAATTTAAACTAAGTTGTTTCGATTGGGGATGAGGAGTATATAAATTCACAAGTAAAGACATTGTTAGAGTCTTAGTTTTCATCTCTGGTGTTGCTCCATTGCTAGCAGTCTTGGATAGTACCCCAACGAAGTCACTTCAGGAACAAAAAAATTGCTCCACTGCCAAGGATCCTGGACAACACCCTAGCGAAGTTGCTTGCTTCACCTCTCTGTGCATGAAGCCTTTTTATTCTTTCACATAGGCAATTACTTATTTCATGAGGCAAAAAAGGGATCCCGACTTATTGAGAGTAGAAGAGGTTGTTCCTTCAGAGAAGGATGTTTATATACACCTTTGACATACTTGTTAAGGTTTTCCTCCCCTCCTTGCTCTACTTGACTAGGTTGTCAAGGATTAACTGAAAAGATAAAAATTGATTAGAGTAGGAGGTACTAGTTAAAATTCAAACATCGTGATTTCACTGTAATTTTCTCCGATAAGGAACATATTTTCCATTAGAGTATCATCAACTAAAGGAATTCAATATTTACACACATAGAGGGAATAAATAGGAAACTAAGCGTTGATAATAACACACCTTCCTCTTGGATTTCACCATGCTTGCTTCAGAACCCAAACATGATCTCATGCATAACTGAAAAGAAAGCAAACAAAAGGAAAGAAGTGGAGTGAATATCAAGTCAAATTAAATCAAATAAAAGCAAACAACTTATAAGAAAAACAAAAACTACTCCTACTCTTACCTTAAACATAGCATAGGCCAAACTCACGTGAAATGATACTTCCAAGGCAACCACCGACGCATTTGCTAGCTTATGTAGGTGAGGTAATGCATGTCAAGAAATATATCCAAGCATAAAAATGAAAAAGAAAGATAAGGCAATACAAACCAATATGTTCGAAGTTTGAAATTATACGCTGAAAAGTAAAAATTAAAAAGCACATGAAAGACGCTCTGCGGATATACTATGGTGTTTAAACATGCAAAGAGTCAAAGAAATGTAGGAAAAAAATTTCGACCTACATAAACGGGTGAACATAAAGAAAGAAGAAAAAAAAAATTTCCCACCGAGCTTGCCACATACGAGCCCTCCAATGACTGAGTGATAGGATCGTGTAATATAGGTGGAGGATGTGAAAATTGCAAGACAAACTTATTTTCAATATGTGCGACACAGTGATGAGGAACCACATATGATTCAACACTATTTTTATTTAAAGTGGAGCTGAACTCAAGTCTATGAGTACCTGACATAACCATCAGCTCAGGTTGAAGTTCCTCGACAGCTTGGAAAAGTTCCAACTCATCAGAAGGTAGATCATCAAAGATCAGTGGCTTTGAAAATGAAGAGCGAGTGAATCAAAATCGTGACCAAATGAATTATTGAAAAGGTCACGACAACCATGATGAGAAAGTTCAAGATCACAAATGGAGGGATCCTCATGATCTGATGAATCATAAATAGGGGAAGATGAAAGAATAGCACTTTCATCATCTAAATTTTCAGAAAAAGGAGTTGAGAGATTGAGAAGATATAGAATAGAAGATTCGTCCTCTCCACATCTGGATGAAAAAATGACATCCCATGTGTTCTGGGAATGATCACAAGTAGTAACAACATCAGAAACTAAATTTTCACAAGATTCAACAAAAATGACAAAATCGTGGAAAATTTCAGGATGGTGAAGGAGAGGTGCAGAAGGAAGAAAATCATAGTTCGTCGTATATTCTTGTTCGGCTATGGTATTCCACACATAATCGTCGTAAATGATATCCTAGATTGACTTCTCAACACCAACTCCATCCAACACTTGATCTTCATGAGCATCATAAGAGAGATTTGAAATAGGTGAACAAAAAAACTCACAATCCCGAGGACCAGAGGGACCAAAGGATGGAGGACGAGGAGATAACACTTCATCGTAACCATCAGATTTATAGTCCAAATCTGTGCTGAAATTTTGAGTATGTGGGGTGGGAGAAGATGGTGGTAGGTCAGCAAATGAATTCTTAACCTCTCCCACCTCAACCTGAAAAACTAGAGTTGTTTGATGAGAAGGGGAACAAGGGTCACTTGGAACAACAACCTTTTATGTCACAAATTTAGAAGCTCTAATACTAAGGTATGTTGGTAGAGGTTCGAAATATTATAACTCGTGCGAATTTTCTAAAATGTGAACAAGATATAGGAATATGTCTACCAAGAAATACCAATCAACTAGATATTCAGGAAATTCAAAGTAAAAATGAATAAAACGATCGTGAAAATCCTAGATGGATTCATCAGGTACTTTTCACAAATTCAAAAGTTTTTAACACACATATTTACGATCATACATGTCAAACACGAAAACAATTTGTTGGAAAATATGTTCGAAAGAGTGTATGGAAACATCAGCCAATGTGTTACACCAATTCCGTACGTGCCCTTTGAACATGAGAATGCAAAACCTACAACCAACATCCTCACAGTGGTTGTTGTGTTTTGTGAAGAAATAAAGGAAACATGCGTTCTACTCAGATAAGGTTGTTTCACACTCGACATTTAATTTGAGAGTTGACAAGTCATCAAAGATTCTCGTCGACACTTTAATATTTGCATTTTTGTAAAAACATGCTCGGGTTATGATTTGGGAATAAGTCATTAGATTAGGGCGGAAAATCAAAACATAATTCAAGGGCTCAACTTGTCATCTGGCCCTCCTTTTTGCACCATAAATGTTGACGGTGTTGGACCTGCCAACATTTAGGGGATCTCCCCGATATGAAGTACCAACTAGACCTCACACTGCTATGAGTAGGAGTCCCAATAGTGGGGTTTCTTTGGTGCACTGTGTCTTTGGTGAAAAAAAGTGTGTGACCCAGTCGTAAGTCAAGTGTGATGCATGAAGGTTCCAACACACAAAGGGGAAAGGAAGTGCACCCCTTAGAAGCCTATAATAGTACAGAAATTGGAAGGAACACGCAAGAATAATGACATCACACAAACTAACATGCATAATAGTCCACAAGTTAAGGTGATGAATTAATATATCAACACACATCCAACAAGATTCATATAAATGAAAACGAAAAAGTTCATAATCATATGCGTAAGTTAAATAATATATATTGCAAATAAAGTAAGAATAGTCCTACTATATCCACAACATATGCATGAAAGTGTGTTGAATCTGAGTTTTATTAAAAGTGAAAGTTCCAATCATACATATACCATTGACGAACCACTCGCCCCAATAGTGGAATGTGAAGTCAACAACACCTGCTCCTCCAAAAAATTATACTCCCTCTATGATACAGAGTAGCCAAGGCTCTCGCGAAACTATCAATCTATTCCTAAGCCTAAGCCTAGTCAAAAGCTTGTCTCCCAAAATCCCATTACTTGAGTTATGAGGATATATTTATAAAAAAGGGGGTGACTCTTCACATGCCCCTTTTTGAATCTTGTAATCCCCTATTGACTCTTTAAATTCTTTTAAAAATGACTCATTACACTACATTATGACTCTTCACATTCCAATATGGACACTTCGAATTTCACTATTACAAATAATTACAAATAATATTACATTTTTCCATTATACTCATATGAGACAAAATAGGGTAGAGACAATTTGAAAACCTAACAAGAAAAAACATTATGATGCTGGAGTTTGGGTAAACTCTTGCTCAACAACTTCTACTTGATTTTTCTTGGTCACATTGATGCCAATGTTGGTATTGTACGATGACATCCCCAAAATGTGTGATGGTGTTTGGTTGGAAGCGGACTCTAGCCTCCATAGCATCCAGGTACAATGATTTGGAGCCTTTCTTAACCTCCTTCTCAAGCAGGAACACCATGGTTCTAATTTGGACACGACCATCGATGTAGTTCTACATGTTTTGTCTATTTAGATCCAAATCCTACTTGGTGGCAATTTGTCTCAGCTGCTCCAAGTACTCTTTCATTTTTTCCCTAACATGATGCTTGTGTTTAGCTTTGATGAGTGAGCCGATTGATGGGATATTATGCATTCTCACCATGAAATTCAAACTACTGTGCAAATATACATATGAGGCCTGAATATTTCCAATAAAAGAGGCAAGATGCTTTTTGTTTTGGATCAACATCCGAACTCTCGCTTTCTCTAGCTCTACCCTCAGCTTCATTTTCTTCACCAAGGTAAGCAGTGCACCCTTGAATCACATTTTCCATTATTTCACAACGGTGATGGAAGCTTGCACATTCTTAAGAGTCTTTAAAAATTCTTTACATTACTGCTGCAAGCCATGCAAGCAAACAACTGCCTTATGTACGGTCATGAGCTCCTCATATAGGTTCCGCATGGTCTATCCAAGTAGAGATGTGTGGAAGGCTATGTTTTGCGCTGCTACATGGATTTTTTCTATCCTTGTTTGGAAGCCTGTAAATTCTATACCAATTTCTTCTTCTTGGTTGTTAGATATTGAGTGCTTTATTTTGCTGCACCTACGAAGGCCGAATTGGCTTCGACAATGACACCTGGATTCCTGTTGGTGTCTACCACTATCATCCTCTCTCTAATGAATGTAGGTGATGCATGATCATCTAGAAAATGATTTATTCATGCTTGTACAATCCTCTTCTGGAGTTTTTCATATGATAGATTGTACACATCCATTACCAGATCATCATCAAGAGGAACTATGTTCCCTTCCTCACTCAGGACTAACTCTGCAACTGGAGGTGGTGGAGACTGAATAGTGAGCTATGGTGCATTGTGCATCAAATCAACATCTTTATCCTACGACTTTGGTTCCAACTCCATGTCTGCAACTTCAATCAAGTCTTCGATTTGTTGAACAAGCTCTCGATCCTGCATCTATTCAGTCTCTCCCTCTGTTGTTGGTTGGTTCTATTCTTTCTCTTCAACTTGAATCAATGTTGTTTCTCCTCTTATTGCACCTTTCCTTTATTCTTCTTCCTAATTCTCCTTCTCTTCCTATTTTATCCTCCTTTTTTATTGTTCTTCCCTTAGTTCTTGTTCTGCTTTTTACACCCTCATCTTTTCTCTCTTCCTCCACTCTATTCTCTGAACCCTCTGCTTCCTTTTTTCTTCTTCTACTAAATCATATTTCATAAGGATTGGATCTTATTTCATTTTTCAACTTCGCTCTCCCTCTAGACTATCAGCAACCTTTCTCTTTCCCTTATCATAAATGCGGTTGTTTCTTTCTACTGGTATTTATTTTGGATTTTCTAACATGCTAGTGTTGGCTCCTTTTCCATAAACAATTGAGTAGATGCATATACTGATACTCTATTGGTGTTTTTCCAAATGCTTCCCCAATACTACTTTTAGTGATCTCTTTTGAAGTAAATCTCTTTGGTGCCATGGTAACAAATACTTCTGTAGAGGAGTGCTTCAAAACTATGGTACCCGTGGGACAGAAGATACACTCATGGCAACCAAACATTAGCCTTTTGAAAATCTAACTTCACAACATGTTTAAGAAAAAAACCAGGAAACTGGTGAGAAGGATTATGTATTTTTCATAAAAAATGGAGATTGACAGACTAGGGGAATTGTGAACTGCGCAGTCCCAACAACCAAGGGTGAAGCCTGAGGCTTGAGACAGCACAATGTGTATTTCATCCCCGGAAATTGATTGGGAGAGGTTGCACATTGCGTAGAATCAATGGCCAAGAAAGCATACTGAGCCCTGTAGATGCACAATGCTCATTTAGGCCAACTTGTACTACGCACGACGCAGTTCCAAAGGCCAAGCTCTCATCTTGAGCCTTAGGATTGTGCAGTGCTTAGTTGGGAAAAGTGAAAACCGACCAAGGAAAGTGCAGATCTACCAGGTGGAAAATCGAAGTGATGGTGTGGTCTTGAGTTAAAATATGACTAAATACAAATGAATCTTTGTAGATCAAGTGCAAAAAGTAAAGAAACGGTAGGAAAATAAAATATGGGAGGAGAGTTGCCGCAACGATGACCATTGGTGAAAAAACAAATAAACCGATGTGACACTTGTGAAAGGAAAACAAAAACTTGAAACATCATTTCTACAAGCTTTAAAAAGTTAAAACACCAGAAATCATGAACAAAAATAAGCAAAAAATCACTCACACAAGAAAAACATCAAAAAGCGACAAAATGAAATAAAAGTGAAACTCACCTGGAAAAGCGACGATGACCACACCGAAGGTCCTTGATCTCCTAGGGAATGCTATAGCTCCAAGATCGAATGTGAAAATGAGCTCTAGGAGTGTCAATTAAATATATTTTTGAGAAATAGGGTTTATGACGTGCATGCCTAATATCAAGGAAAAATGACACTTGGCATAAGTTTCTAAAAATAACAAGTGTGCCTCCTTCAGGAAACTAAAATTAGATCCATATTTTCTAGGGATTCTTTTTGAATTTTTATCTTTTCTACTTTTTTCTTTTTTGGGAAACTTTCCATGCACAATGTTAGGAAATATTACGCAATTCTGGGAAACTGGGAAAATTTTCAGCTTAGTGCATTGCGCAGTTTCTGAGCTCAAGGGATGCATTGTGCAATTTCTGGTCTCAGTGCTAGTCTTCAATTCATGACTGTGTATTTTTTGAGCTTAAGGAAGAGTTTCAAGTCAAGATTGTGCATTCCAATCATCAAGGCTAGGTGTTCCCTCATGGATTGCACATTTTCTGGAGGCAAGCCCAAAATTGTTGCAAGATCAATTTATGAGGTTAGCCTGTGACTTAGAAAAATAATTTAAGCGTGAAAACAAGTGAACACTAGCACATATGAAAAGGATAAGTCTCTATCACAGTATGAATACTTGATAGAAGTGCAAGGTAAGCTCCTCTGAATAGAAGGTTAGGCTCCAAAATGTAAGCGTATGCAAAATTATGGAGGGTGTTTGTAGGTGCTACAACAATACTATGGCCTATGGTCTCTAGGTATTATGCTTTTACACAAGACTCATCCACCATTTTGGTTTTTAAAAAAATCACTTGCCTTTGTAGATGGATTTGTAGACCTCCCGGATACTTTAGAAGTACATTTGGGTTCTTTGAGAAGATACCCAAAATTGTTGCCATCTTCCTAAATTTGGTGGTGTACTCTTGACACTTTACCCCTATATCTCTCTGAAGTAGTGCCACCAGGTCCACTGGTCCTCTTAATAACTAATAGTGTAGAACTGAGAGTTCGTGAGAGTTTTAAAATCCTCCCACTTGATCAATGCAGGATCTCCCTCTAGCTTAAGGATATCTGTGTGGCTTTCCAATAAGGTTAGGGTATGACCCTCTAGTTTTAGATATGAAAACAAAATTTTATGTTCCTCCTGTATGTGGTGAACGTTAAATTAAAATTCTAATTGATAAGGCTTGATGGTGACCTTTGCTTCCATCTTAAACATGCACTGTGAATGATCCACAACATTCGAACTAGGTTGTTCCTTTTCAGGTTCATTCTTAGATTCCATCTATGGTTCTTCCCAGTCCTCTGATTTTCCTTCTATTATGACCTCTGAGTTTGAAACTCCATCTTCTCCAATTCCAATATTATTGGATAGAGCCACCATAAGGAGATTCATATTGTAGTTGATTTTTGCAACCTACTCTTACAACCTTGGGAACTTCTCTTTTGCTAGATTTCGAGGGTTATCAATAGATTCGTCATCCATAACTAAAGGTTATTGATAGATTTGTCAGCCATAACCTTAGTTAGCCATGATCTAGTCTTGTTGAATTCATCCTTTAAAAAAATTTGAGAAAATTTTAGGTTTGATATAAAACTTGGGCGTTTCCTAGTATTCACGTGTTGATATATAAAATTAAGACTCCATGGCCCAAACAAGTCTTATAGTTATCTATAATATCTATTTTTCCATTTGTTTTATTAAAAATATTAATGAAATAACATATTCAATAGGATGTTATTACCAATTTCAGGAATATGGGTTTAGATATCGAAGGTTATTAATAGATTAGTCAGCCATGACCTCAATAGCCATGATAAAGTCATGTTGAATTCCTCCTTTAAAAAAATTTAAGAAAACTTTACCTTTGATATAAAATTTGGGTGTTTCCTATATTCATGTGTTGATATATAGAATTAAGACTCCATGGCCCAAAGGAGAGATTAATGAAATAACATATTCAATAAGATGTTATTACCAAGTTCATGAGTATAAGTTATGGCTAAGTTCATGAATATAAGTCATTTTGTTTTAAGAATACCACTTCCTTATAATTCCATATTTGCCACTACATAGTTTAAATAAATCAACACCAAACAAATTTTTCATTAGGCCTCCAAATATTTTCTTACAAATGTATCCTACATTCAAGGTCCTTGTCTAATCAAGGGGAGTTAGGTTAAAGCTTCCAAGTCATTACTATAATTAAATGTAAATTTCAACAAACTTAATATTGAGAGAATAATGTATTAATTAAATTTTTTTAATTAAATTATTAACAGTTTATTACTACAAGTTATTAATTATTTTCAATTAATCTAGTTTTAAGTAAATAATATGAATAACTAATAACTTTCAACCAATTTACTAAATTTATTATATTTTAAATTATAAACTATTACAACCATATAAATTAAATGGTTGGTAAATGTGGATAAGCATCAATTCATTATAATAATGAAAACATTTTATTTATCATACACCTCAAGTTGTTAAAATTTAAAAAATCATAAGAATTCATTAATTATAACTTTATTTAAAAATATTATTATTATTATTATTAAAAATAATTAATATATAAGTTAAACATATATACATTTAAAAAAAACATGTAACAAGATTTTTAACTATAGAGATTTGCCCCCATTTTATCATGGAGATTTTTAATATGTAAATAAGCTTTGTTACAATATTATAGGCCAATACCATGGCTTATCAATACCACATGTCAAAAAACCATAGACATTTCATATGACACTTGTTCATGTGAGTTTTTTTTAATTAATGAATTTAATGAAAAAGACAAAAAATGCATTAACTACTTTGGAAATAAATTTCATCCTTTGAATTGTGTATACTACTAAGAATATTCTATGGATGTTAAATCCCCACCATCCATCTAATGATTATTGATAATTAAATTAAAATTATAGAAACCCTATTCCAAAATAAAAACATCCATAGACATAAATCAAGATAATTACTAAACTTATAAATAAAATAATTTATATACATAATATTCAATATTATTTTGTAAAATATATAAAATTACAAACTTATTATTAAAACACTCATAAACCAAAATTTATAATTTTATTAAAAAAACATTAAATAAAATTTTTTAAGTTGGCAACATCTATATTAATACAAAAAAAAATTACATCATAGATCTCTAAATGACCAAAATTAACAAACTCATCATGAAGATCCAAAAGATAGAGTGTTGTTTAACTAACACCAATACAACCCAACTTTACAACATATATACCATGTTTTCACAATATAGGATAAGGACTAAAAAAAACAAGAACAAACATAAGACACATGACACGTGCATGACACAAAGACTCAAGCTACTTGGTATCCAAATACACATAAATTACAAAGGTTACAAACATTTTCCAAAACACGTCCCACAATATTGTAGTTTGATCGAGTTCAATAGTCGAGCTAACCCATATGCAATGAAACCCAAGTGTCCAAAATTATGATTACATAGTGCCACTACACTTCAAAGAGCCTATAGGAAGAAATAAGTGTGCCACCCACTGTCAACTACCATCATAACTTGGTGCCAAACAAATCTACATGCACAACCACAATTAAGGCATCATCAAAGGAGCACCCATGTGGAATACAAAGTGCCACACACCATAGGGAGCTTAGAGGAAAAATAAGGTGTGCCACCCACTGTCAACAGTAGAAATAACACAATACCAATAAAATCAACATGCATCAACATATTTAAGACATAATCGAAGGAGTACATGCATGGCCAACATAGGGTAAGTCCAACACAAGACATTCAAATAATAACATGGAGTTGAGCCGAAGTAAATCCACTAAGTAATTCACCCCAAATACCCTCTCTTTCCAAAAAATACATTAGAACCAACATTATCCTATTCACATAATAATACCTCATCATAGAGTGCAATGAAACAAAGGTGCATTGAAACTTCCAAAAACAAAATCTTAAGACCAGAAATTGCAACTTGGATCTGAGGACTCAATCGTGCCTTCACGACTAATATTGTCCATGGGTAGAGTGGGATCCATAGTAGGATTCGTTAAATCCCTAGAAGTAGAGTCTGAAATCAAACAACCATCCATATAGCCCAACTGAGCATCAATGTTATTAAGACTAAAACAATGATTTCGTAAGATGCGTTTAATATCTTCAATACCAGAAAACAAATTTCATGTATTTTTCCACTTATACTTAAACACCAATCGAAGAAATGTGTCAATTTGTTGATGCATAGATAATGAAAATAGAAAACCAAGTTTGTGCTTCCGATAGAAACCCAAATTAGGGAGCTATTTGTGTCTAGTGCCCGAAATTTATGAGTTAGAAAAATACCCTTTATACATAGATCCTTGAGGTTCCAATAAAAGCATTTCTTAACGAGTATTGAAAGGAACCTAATTGAAAAGGGTAGCTATAAAATCACAAATGAAAGACCATGATCTTGTGACAGCCACGTAACCTAAACTACCACGACGCAACACCATTCTATGTTTGGGAGCTATAATGATTGCAACTAGCTGACACAACAAATAATCAGAGGCTAACCGATGAACAAAATACCAAGAAAAAGGTCTAATAATCTCTCCCTCAATACTAAATCATAATACCAACAAATCATCCCCCAAACTCTAGCTCAAAGGTCCAAATTCAAGAAGGGTATTAAGCTCAGAGCAACGAAGGGACATGCAAGACCAGAAAAGAGACCTCCCTCTCAACACACATGCTTGTGTGTAATTCAACCCAAAACTCATATAATTCCAAATTCTTCATCCATATAAAATCCCATGATGATAATACCACCTTAAAACACTAGCATATAAAATTACCAGAGACAAAAAAACCCCAACTATCAAATGAAATATGCAACAAGAACCAAGGCAAGGAACTATAATAAATACTCTAGTGCCAGAACCAAGGTAATAAAAAGCATACCCCAACCTAGAAACCAAGACTAGACAAGGGTAAGAAATACCTTGGAATTGGTTGTCTAGTGAGGGTAGCTCCAAGAAACCACGACTAATTCAAACTCTTACCAGAATTGAGAATTATGGAGGTATAATATAAAAAACAACAACCCAAAAATTTTACTTCACCCATAAGCAGGATTGACAAGAAACGTGAGAAACTAGAGCTAACTCTGTTTAACCCAAAATCAACAACATGGAAATATACCACATCCACTAAGTAGCATATCTGATACAAGGGTCAATTCAAAAAAAAGGAATTAAAATTTCCAGAGAAGGAGTAATCCTCCAGGATGCATCGCCAACCTTTGGACCTATGCCAATTCATGCCCAATGTGGGAAATTTAATACCTCGGGGAATCGGGATGGCACCCAAACATTCCTCCCTACCCAAAGTGGGAAATTTAATACCCTAAATTTTCAGGTTGACACCCCATTGTTTCTCCTCCAGACGTCGCCACACAATCCATGCGTTGATACAAATGTGCATATGGCACAACATTCAACACAACTACCCCTGTACTTTTTTTCCTTTGTACACAATCCCAATTAAGATGAAACCATCTTGAGAAAGTAAATTTCCAAAGATATTTTTGTCAATCATTTGAGATATTTTGGGCTAATGGTCATTTAAGGAAAGTGATCGATATTTACAACCAATATTCACTAAATAATCAATGACCATGTTAGCTGACAGACGTGAATGAAAAACCCAAACACACTCTAATTGCGACAGAACATCCTTTATGCAATAAACAATATATAATAGTCTCCAGCTATGTATCGATGTAGATGGATGTTGCCCAGATAAAAGAAGTTTCAAACAATTTATCAGTACCTATGAATCCCCATCAACCTACAGGAGTTGATAACCTTCACGAACAACAATGGAAAGCTTGTTCTCCACAGCTAAAATTTTAGCTAGATTATTAGTTGTGGGACTACATATTTGTGCAAAAATTCGTAGATGAGTCTCATTGCAATCACAAAAAATCCCCCCAAAACCCGCGACACCTAGATTTCCATTTGCCACACCATCAAAACTTAATTTAACAAATCCCAAATAAGGACATGAAAATGAAGAGCTGGAAGGTAAAAAAATTTGTGTCGTTTGAAGGGATAATGGGCAAGCGATATCAGTGGACAAATGAAGATGATATAGAACCTCAACTTCAAAACCATCAACCTTCCAGTCACAATCCAACCAAGAAGATACCGGAATAGTCTCACAATTGTTCTAGGATATGAGCTCTCACACATGTTGAACCAAACACTCTCGATTTTTAAATATTTAGGTGTTAGACTCCTTCCATATATGCCACACAATGAAGCATGTACTCAAGACCCAAGCACAATTAACTATATGATTTTTAAGGTCAATAAATTCTAACTCTCCAACCAATCCAATATCAGACCAAAAAAACGATGATTAATACCAAAAATATCCCCCAAAAAATACCATGCTTCCATTACAAATGAACATGAATACAATATGTGATTTATATCACGTTTAGCAAAAAAGAAGAGAAAGAAACAAGAAGGGCCCAAGAACCTTTCCTCCTCAATCGGTCCCAAGTAAGGATACAACGTCGAAGGAATAAACAAAGGAATAACGATATCTTGCGCTACAATTTCAATGACCAAATCTTATGAAAAAAATATCCACATGCTAACAAATGATGACCTGCAAGAAATAGTAAGCTTCATTAATTGTGAACATACCAAGAGCCCTCGCACCCCAACGCAATATATCTGAACCATGGGGAGAGAAAATTTTCCTTTTCAATAACTCCTGATGAAATTCATTCCAAGGTGAATCTGAAGGAGATTGAGACCAGTCATTCTGAGTATTTCATGAGTGCTAATAACCTTCAAAAATTCCCAAACGAAAATATTATTTAACCTTAATTGCTCCTAATGTTGTTGTAAAGAGTTTAATCCCCTGAAAATTCCTTATATCAACAAGTTTGGGGAGTTGCTGCTAATTGTCCCAAAAATTGTTCTACTACCATTATGAATTTCCTAGAAGGCATGCTCCTTAACAAAATTTTGATTCTCTTGAGTGAAATTCCATACACTAGAACATGTGACCTGGGAAATCCAATTTAATTTATGAACCCGCGTCATAAATGAGGCATATTTCGCGTCAAAATTATCTTCCATAGTTCAGAACCTCCATTAACCTAACACCATTACAAATTAACCCCAAATGATACACTAATAACAACAGGGTCACAAAATCCTAATCCACCCTCCCATTTTGGAAAAACTAGATGCTCCCTGTTAGCATCAGGTTTCCACCTTCAGTTCAAGGCAATATTTAGGAGTGCACTTTTGCAAAGTCATGGTTATGTAAAATGGGATATTAAGTTTTTTGTGAAGTTTTCTATCTAAGGCTAGGGATATGTCTAATCGAATTTCTTTACCTAACCCCAAGATTATCCTAAGCTTTTCGTGGTGCATTTAACCTATCACAAACCTTTAACTAGCGCTATGATATATTATCATAGCGCTCACTGAAAAATTTAAAAACTCATTTTTCGAGCATACAGCACCATTATTTCGAGTGCCCAAGTGTTTGTTTGTGAAGTATTATCCCTTTTCATCCATGATTTGAAAGCTAGAAGAATTTTGAAGCCCAAGAGAGTCATTTAAAATCAAACCCTAATCTTCCATGTTTACCCTAAAAAAAAAAAACCAGCAAACCTAGATTTTTAATTCCAGTGCACAGGAATTTTTCTAAGCATTTTTCAGTGTTCGGCTAGGGTGTTTCAAGGTTGGGAAAGGTTTTTGCGGCATAAAATATTTTACAAGATGGGTATATGTGTTCATGCGAAGATATTTGAGCTTGATGGTATGCTTTTCGAGGTCTATCCAAATATGTTAGATCTTTTCAGAAATTCAAGATGGGAGTAAGTGTTCCAATGCTTCAATGGACAAAATCACAGTTGGTGCGATGATTAAACTATTACTTCGATGTTAACACTACAAGAATTGGGACCTTGCGGTTCCCAAGGAATCAATTGCTGAAGCAACATGTTTTCCAAATTAGGGTGAGAGGTGGTTTAAAAAACAGAGGTTTCAAAATGTAGACTTTTTTTTTTTCCTGAAGGAGGACTATCAGAATCAAGATTGGAATATAGGGGTCCTCCAAAATATGTTGAATCCTGAATGGTCCACCGGCCTCATAACTGTACAAATCTTCCTCACATGTGATGGCAGGTATTCTAAATCCTAATTGTATCATATGAGTTTTCTTTGTCATTTGGCATATGTTAGCAAGATCAATTTACCATATTTCCTTCACCAAATTTTGATAAAAATATACACCAAAGTAAGAAAAAGGCCTGAGCTACAAATCCATGATATTTTTCATCATGGCCCAATTAAAATAGTATACACTCATGAGTTAAATAATTTGGTGGAGCAGTTGAGGCAGAAAAAATTAAGACCGCCTACACTTAGAAGATCAAGGAGAGGCCAAACCAAAGTTTCTACTCAAATCCTCACTCATGAAACCAAGGGATAATCTAGTCACATCCCTATTGAAAAGAATGATGAAATCCTTGTGAAAGAGCCAAAGATTAAGGTTTATGAAAGGAGTACTAGAATCCAACATAAACCGATGATAGAAGAAGAGGAAGAAAAACAAAGAGAAACACAAAGGAAAAAAGGAAAACATAAGATATAAACAAAGGATGAAGAATTTGAGATGGAACCTATGGTTTATGGAAAAAGGCCTCATACTCGCCCTACTAATAATATGAGAATAAATTTCAAGGCTAAAATGAACCATAGGTTGAAAGAAACAATGATTATTGATGCAGAGGAGAAGATTGTGCAAGCTTCAAAGAGCATAAAGAGACATAGGAAAATAGAAAATTTTGACAAAAAGAAGGAAACCTATGGTGTATATAATTGCGCCCGAGAAATTTTCTACAAATACAACTGATAGAAAACTTCCATTTCACCTCTTTCTCAACTGGGTCTTCATCAGAAATGACATGCATGCAACTATTAATAGTAAATCACCAGTCACTTGACAGATCACTGCTTATGAATTAAATATGATTTAATTCACTTGACCTCTCACTAATGCAACAATCAGTTACAACTATTTAAATTGATTTTAACTCACTTAATTGAGTTAACTGATTTCTCATGCATTAAACTAATACACTAACTGCAAATTGGACTCTGAAACAAATAGAGTCACTCTGAATGCCTCACCAACCACCCTCAACTCGAATTTCATGAGCTAACTGAGTCTATCACACTCATTTAACTATTACAAGTGATTATGAGATAAGATTACAATTTATTGTCCAATTTATTGAAGGGATAAATAAATTGACACACATTTCTTCTAATTTAATTAAGAAATAATTAAATCAAAAGCCTCCATGGTATCCATTTCTGGATTCCATTTTTTGGATATTGTTTCTGGATGTCAATTTCATTATTTCTTGCTGCAAATTTCAACACTCCCTCCCAACAAGAAAGTAATCAATATGTTCCATCTAGTACCTTTGGAATTTTCTTGCATGCAACACTTCTCTAGTGTTGTTCGCACATGCAACTATCCTAAAACTAAATAGCCTCCAAACAACTGAATCAATATAATGCATATGTCATCAGAGTCTTCTGATTGTTGGATCCTACTGCACATGTCTATTGGACTCTCTGTGTTGTTGACATATGCATCCATGCACTCTACACTGATTCCAGCTCTGATGTGTGCTCCAGTATCTAACATCTATCACTCTGATTTCTATCTTCCTAACATCTGACTACATCAATCTAATCAATCCTTCCTACTACTTTTGTACTATGGACTCCTTGTAGCCAGGCTCGATCCATGAGGCAAACCATCTCAATTAACCCTGCCAAATTTCTTCTTGGAATTAATTTTGCACATCACCCCACCTCACACTTGGAGGTATAGTTGCATGTACTCCCTCTGCCCTTCTGGCTCAAAATTTCCCCCTCATGCAGGTCTCTGCTTGAGTGGACTCTTCCGCTCGGTCTCCTCTCTGCTTCTCCAATTGTGATTTCTTCAGAAACTTCTAAGACTGCTTCTGACAATGCATGTTGAGATATAATTTATCCCTCTCAACCACCAAGTCATTAACCAATGCTTTTCTCTTCAAAGCCTTGCATGCATCCTCAACCTCGAGAGCATACAAGTTCTTGACTCTTACACCGATCTACTTCACCTGTCCCGTGGCTATGTGTTTAAGGAAAACTTTTCCTTTTCTAAAGATCACTTCATAACCAAAATATTCCAACACTGATACAAAGACAATATTCTTCTTTAGGCCTAGAACATACAAAACATCTTATACTATAAGATGGGAGCCATTATCCCTCTGAAAGGTAATTGTACCTATCTCGATTGCATTATACCCCATGTCATCTCCAAAATCTATGTTCTGTTGGAGGTATTCTCATCCAAGTCACTGAAGAGATCTCTATCCCCCGTCATATGGAACGAGGCACCACTGTCTAAATACCACATGCATCCCATTACACTGCTGGTCATGCATGCAATGAGAGTAAAATCAAGCTCGAACTGTGAAGCCAATGCTTCAGCTGCTGCAACTGCAGACTCCTTCTTGCTTTCCTTCTTCTGTGGACAATTTGTAGCATATTGCCCATGCTCGTGATAGTGAAAACATTTGATCTTGGACAAGTCTTTCTTGCCTTCTTCGCCTTGGGATTTCTTTCCCTTGGCCTTCTTTGCCTTACTAGCCAAGTGTTGTGAAACCAGCTCCAAAAATAGAAGAAAAGAGATATCAACGCCTTAGAAATAAGCCACTTTAAGGGGGAAACCTCCAATACATTACATGAATGAACAATTCTTGGATGATACAAATGACAAAACATCCTTTCTATATATAGGAGTCCATGGGCCACAATGTAATCCTAGCCGACCTAACAATAATAATGTAAGGGCACAATAATAGCAGTATGGGGGTTACAGGGATACAAAAATAACAATAATGGGGGCTACACTAACATAATAAGGGACTACACTATTAATATAGGGACTTAACATGCCCCTCTCCTTCAAACAAGTGTTTTCCTCAACGTTTTATTATTTCTTGATGCTTTTGTATAAAATTCTCATCCTCCCATGTGGAATATTCTACAGGAAAGTTCTTCCACTTGATGAGATACTCTAAAACTGATTGTACTTCTCGAGTTCTTTTTTCTGTGACTGCTTTACAACTTCTTTCGATGTGATGTTGATCTTCCTATTGTTTCATTATATTCTGCACCAAAGTTAGGTTATCCTTTGAGAGTTGGAGAACTTGTTGTTGATGCTCGATGTGATCTTCCAGCAATTTACCATCCATATTAGCTATTATTTTATCCTTAAAACCATCCAAATTAGCCTCCATTTCTGCTTTTAAACCATCTATGTCATCTTCGATTGCTCTTCATAAGATCAAAATTTGTTGCACTTGGTACCGTAATTTTGATATCTCATACTGCAATTCTTCCTCTTTATGCGTCATAGTATAGATTTTTGAGGGCTTAATGGGTATTGAATTATTTTTTTGAGGGATTATAGAGCCCAATAATGATAAAAATTCTAAAATATTCCCTTGGAAACACTTCAAACTACTTTTTCAAACAAATGTTATGCAATTTTAAAAACCAAATACACACCTTTTTCTTGATTTTGAGAAGCTCGATATTGAAACTGAATTATATATGTGATTTCGGATCCTCAATAAATAATATTTGTCCCTGAAGTAGCCCTCTAAATCATCTTTTGAATGCCACAGGTCTGACCTAATTTGGATTCTTCAAGGTAAAGTTATGTACAATCTCCCACAATTACCTAATTATTGACTGGTTCAGTAGAGCGAACTTGTACGACTTGCCACATGTCACTGTTTGCTCCTTTGGCTCTGAAATTTATAGACAAGAAAATAAAGTCTGTGTACTTCCCTTCACTCTTTATAGAATTCCAATCCGATGCTCAGAGAGAGAGTTATGAATATTTTCCCACGATCACCTATTTTAGATGAAATCCAGGAGCTTGAAAAAGACCTAAATTCCACAGATCATATCTCCGAAAATTATTGCAACCCAAGCTCTGAAATTTTGCGACGATGTTCCTCAGGATTTCAACTTCGCTCTCTAAACATTTTAGCTTCTGAAACTTCGTAGAAAAAAAATTTATAGCGACAATGCCACAATGACTGGTTTGGAGCAGCGAAAAACCTAGAATCCAAAGCTCTGACACCAAATGTTGTGAAACCAACTCCAAAAATAGAAGAAAAGAGATATCAACGCCTTAGAAATAAGCCACTTCGAGGGGGAAACCTCCAATACATTACATGAATGAACAATTCTTGGATGATGCAAATGAAAAAACCTCCTTTCTATATATAGGAGTCCATGGGCCACAATGTAATCCTAGCCGACCTAAAAATAATAATGTAAGGGCACAATAATAACACTATGGGGGTTACAGGGGTACAACAATAATAATAATGGGGGCTACACTAACATAATAAGGGACTACACTATTAGTATAGGGACTTAACACCAAGGCACAATATTCCTCGTCATTAGTCGTAGATAAGGATCCATCCCCAATATTCTGCCTAAATTCTTCTTGCACCAAATCTGACCAAAGTCACTCCCAATATGGTAACTTCTCCCCCCCATTGACAAAGTCCTGATAACTATGCCAACTCTTGGGAAGGTCTAGAAGTGCAAGGCTCACCAAGTCATCATCTGCTACAGTCACACCAATACTTACAAACTCATCTTGACATTGAGTGAACTTTTCCAAGTATGTTGGTACCATATCGCGCTCCTCCTTCTTGATTTTCCTGAGCTTGTCCTTCATCGCCAACTTCCTTTGGTTGTTTCTATTTTGAAACAGATCTTCCAAGGCTTTCCACATTGCATATGGATTTTCCTTTCCATGGAGACACGAGACAATGTGATCTCGAACTCCCTCTAATAAGATCCTCCTCACCCTTGTTACCTTATTTTTCCAAGCATCAAGAAGAGCGACGTCTGTTGCTGTGGGCTTGGGAATATCATTATCAATGAATTATTTCAACCCATTGTCCTCCAGAAATGCCTCCATTTTTTCTTTCCATCCAATATAATTATAACTTCCCTAGAGTTAATATCCAAATCTTAATCCATTAAAAGCCATCTTGATCCGCTTGTCGCTCCAAAGAAAGTATCTGCAAGATTGAATATTGTTCAACACAAACTTAATTTCTTCTCGACTATTGTGATTCCTTGCGCTCTGATACCATGTAGAAATTATACAAAAAATATGTATACCAATGGATTCAATATGATCATGCAATGCTAAAGCAAGATACTGAATCCTTTTACAAATTAATTGCGGAAAATTAACACGATCGCACAATCACACCAAGTAAAAGAAAGAAGCAAATAAATCCACAACACATATATTTTTCCTGGGGAAAGCTTGCTACTCAAAACCCCTCTATCTCTATTGTATAATTAACGAAGGAATCATGAAAAAATAAGATGCACTCTTCTCACAAGATTCTGTTGCACTATCCTAACTGTCTCACACTGATCCAGACAAAATTGGTCCAAAACTTAGCCAATTATCAGCCTGTCTTTAGTCTGCCTTGCTCACACAATCCCTAGGAAATTAATCCCTATTAATTAGAATAATTATTCTTCCTTGACTGCGCAATACATCATGGGCATCTTATGGTGTATATAATTGCGCCCGAGCAATTTGCTATAAATAAAACTGATAGATAACTTCCCTTTAACCTCTATCTCAACTGGGTCTTCATCAGAACTGACATGGATGTAGCTATTAATAGTAAATCATAAATCACTTGACAGATCACTGCATTTGAATTAAATCCGATTTAATTCACTTGAACTCCCGCTAGTGCAACAATCAATTACAACTAGTTAAATTGATTTTAACTCACTTAATTGTGTTAACTAATTTTAACTCACTTAATTGAGTTAACTAATTTTAACTCACTCAATTTAGTTAACTGATTTCTCATGCATTAAACTAATACACTAACTGCAACTTGGACTCTAAAATAAATAGAATCACTCTACATGCCTCACCAACCACCCTTAATTATAATTTCAAAAGCTAACTGAGTCTATCATACTCGTTTAATTATTACAAGTGATTATGAGATAAGATTACAATTTATTGTCCCATGTATTTAAGGGATAAATAAATTTGACACACATTTCTTCTAATTTAATTAAGAAATAATAAAATCAAAAGCCTCCATGGTAGCCATTTCTGGATGCCATTTTCTGGATGTTGTTTCTGGATGTCAATTTCACTGTTTCTTGTTGCAAATTTCAACAACAAAAGCCTACTAGAAGAGTGAAAAGGAATTAGAACAAGCTAGACCTCCTTGCTTAGGCTGTAGAATCCATGGAGAAATGGTCAATTTACTTCATAGGGTAGAGAAATACACAAACCCTAGTTTTGTTGCACAAACCTTAATGGCCCCTCAACATTTTGATCTACTTTAATATTTTTAACAGTAAATCATTTTTGATATGTCGTGATAATATATCAAATTTTTTCATGGTTGAGTGAGTACGAGTCAACATGAGGAAATAAATCTTTGAAAAAACCAAGCAATTACACAGTCTCGACATAATTTACAAGTTCATGCACCATTTTGCTACAAGGAAGGAAGATGGTTTTCAATTCAAGATATGAAGCCTAAAAACAAGTGAATAGCTCCAAATCCTATCATGCAATAATGTGAATTCATGAAGATGAGTTACAATTTTGGGCCAAATTGAAGCCCTAAAAATTATATAAGCATTGTGAAATTTGATTTGGAGTAAAAAGAAAAATTTTGGAGAATTACATTGTTGTTGTAATGAAATTTTTGCAAAAATATTTCCATTAAATGAAATGAATTTCCTTGCATATTTTCACACATCTTAAGAGGTATGTGTGTGTTCACGTAGCATAACTGTTGGCTCGAGGGGTCTTGACCCTGGCTCAGAGGTTAATATTTCCTAACAAACCCCTATACTACTGGTCCTTTTGGCAGTGACCTACTTGCGTAGGCCACAGTCTCACCTGAAGCAGTATGGGAGGGTGTTGGAACCAAGTTTCTACACCCTGAGAGAGAGTAGGTAAGTCAAGAAGATATGTGTTCGCAACTTTCCGAGTTCACACAGAACAGGTCTATTCGCAGGTTTGCTAATAGTGGAATCTGTAATTAATCATAACAGAGTTATTACCATGCACAAATCTAGTCAGTACCTTCGCATCCACATGCGTATCAGCAATTTACCAACTCTTACTATCATAAACGCATTTATAACAAATCACAGATATACTTTATACCATAACACAGATATAATTGCAACATAAACAAATAGCACGAATGTATTCACAACTCTGAATAGATTCCAAAGGTTCGCATCAACAATAACACACTAGATCTAGATAACATAGAGATACTTCAACTATATCCGCATGTATTAGCATTTGAAACCCAATTACAATCCAAAACATAGCTTGCGCACACAGCCAGCAGGGTCCACACACAGCAGGACTGAGTATCTCCACACACACAGCTAGCAGGAGTCCTTACCCAAAACAACCCAAAACAGATCTAAAAATTTGCACATAGCATCAGCCTTAATTCCTGCCTACCCCTAGACTCAAAATGTTCATATATTTATAACGACTTAGCCTACGCTTTCCTGTGGTCCGCAAACCATGGTTTGCGGACTCTAGGTCTACCCTTGACCCATTACAATGTGTTCGAGGCTTTGACCCACCCCAAAACCCCTGCGTTAGGCTAATTAATACCAAAAATATACAAAATTGTACAAAATTTGCAACTTTAGGGGACCCTGTTCCAACAATAACTTACTCTTAAATGTGTAATTTTTAATATATATATATATATATATATAGGACCCTGTTCCAACAATAACTTACTCTTAAATGTGTAATTTTTAATATATATATATATATATATATATATATATATATATATATATATATATATATATATATATATATATATATATATAATAGCATGATCTACATGGAGATAAATAAGTTTTTTATATTAAAATTTATATTTTTATGCAAAATTGTATTTTTTATTATTTTTCAACATTGGCTAAGTAATATTTCAATTGTATTTTGTAGACGCATGTGTTCATGTGAGATTTTTTTCGGTTGTTTAAATAAATTGAAAAACCAAGAGTACCCTTTTGAAGAGGATTCATAAATGAATATAGTGGTATTTTTTGAAAAAAAATCATTATGTACATTTTATGTTATTGATCTTTCATTTAGCCCCTTTGAAACAGTCCAAAAAAAATTCAAGCACTATGTTTTAAAGAAATTAGATGAAAAAATTCATATGAATTAAAAAGTGTCAAAAACATATTCCATTGGACAGAGGATTGTTTCACGAATCTAACATGATTAAATTTGACAATTAAGGGAAAATTGTGCCCTAAGACTGATACGCTACAAAATGGTGTTACAGAGAAATCTGTAGAAGGGGAGATGAAACTCTATTTTATTAGGCTATCAACATCTCAATCGAGGGCTTAAAATTCTTGAACAAGTGTTTAAGGAAAAAAATCAAATATCTCAATTGAGGGTTTAAGAAACCCTCGATCAAGCCCTTAACATGGTTAAACAATGGCTCGATTGATTTTTCAAGCTCAATCGAGCTAGTTTTTTTCACCCATAGCGCGTTGTTGTGTAACCAACTCCAAAAATAGAAGAAAAGAGATATCAACGCCTTAGAAATAAGCCACTTCGAGGGGAAAACCTCCAATACATTACATAAATGAACAATTCTTGGATGATACAATTTACAAAACCTCCTTTCTATATATAGGAGTCCATGGGGCCATAATGTAATCCTAGTGGGCCACAATGTAATCCTAGCCGACCTAACAATAATAATTTAAGGGCACAATAACAATAAAATGGGGGTTACAAGGGTACAATAATAACAATAAGGGGGTTACACTAACAACAATAAGGGACTATACTAGTAATATAGGGACCTAACATGCCCCTCTCCTTCAAAAAAGTGTTGTCCTCAACACTTGAGTAGCTCTGGGTGCTTCTGTATAAAATTCTCATCCTCCCATGTAGAATCTTCGGTGGGTAAGTTCTTCCACTTGATGAGATACTCTAAAATTGATCGATTTCGTAGCTATAGAGTTCTTGTTTCCGTGACCGCTTCAGGTTCCAATATGATTTTTCCTTCCTCATCAAGTTCTGGAAATATTGTTTGAACTGGAAGATTTTCACCTATAACCTTCTTTAAGCATGAAACATGGAAAACTGGATGCACTCGCGAAGAAGCAGGAAGCTCCAATTTGTATGCCATATTACCAATCTTTTGCAACACCTTGTAAGGACCATAGTACTTGGTGATAATTTATTATCCTTCTTAGCTTGTTTGAGGGACATTTGTTTATATGGTTGTACCCATAAAAATACCCAAAATCCTACATCAAAACTTCTCTCGCTGCGATGTTGATCTGCCTGTTGTTTCATTCGATTTTGTGCCAAATTCAGGTTATCCTTTAAGAGTTGGAGAACTTCTTGCTGATGCTCGATGTGATCTTCCACTGCTTGAACCTTCGAATTTTCCCTCAAAGATGATGTGATGGATGGTGGATGATATCCATAAAGTGCCATAAATGGGGTCATTTTTGCTGTAGTATGGAAGGAAGTGTTATACCACCATTCAGCGAGAGGTAACCACTTGACCCATTGTGTTTGTTTATCGGATACAAAACAACGAAGATATCCTTCCAAAAATTTATTTACTATCTCAGTTTGACCATCAGATTGAGGATGATAAGATGAGCTATGAGCTAATTGAGTACCCAAACAAGAAAATAACTCGGTCCAAAAATTTCCAGTAAAAATGGGATCTCTGATGCTCACAATAACCCTTGGGATTCCATGTAGCTTTTGAATTCTGTCCATAAATGTAGTAGAAATTGTACTTGCTTTAAATGGATGAGATAATGCACAAAAGTGTGCATACTTGGTAAGTCTATCAACTACCACCATGATGACACTCTTTCCTTCAGACTTAGGTAAACTTGTGATAAAATCCATTGAAATATCCTCCCAACGTTGACTTGGAATGGATAAAGGTTGTAGAAGTCCAAGGGTCTTAATTGTCTCAACTTTATTCTACTGGCAAACAAAAAATTCCACCACAAACTTTTGAATATCAGATTTAAGGCCATCCCAAAAAAAATCTTTCTTCACCCTGTGGTAAGTTTTTAAAAATCCTGAGTGTCCTCCTAAAGGAGAAGTGTGTAATTCCAGAAGAATCTTTTGTTTTAGTTGGGAATTCTTACAAAGATATAAGAGATCTTTGTACCATAAGGAATCATTTTTCCAACTAAATGTATCAGATGTACTAGGATCTTACTGCAACTTTTGAATGAGTGTCCATACATCTTTGTCCTTCTTCCATTCCTCTCTTGCTTCGGTTATCCAATCTGGTTGGATAATAGATATGGCACAAAGCAATGCTTCCACCTCTTCATTCTTTCTTGAGAGTGCATCTGCAACAACATTAAGCTTTCCTTTTTTGTAGATTATTTCAAAGTCATACCCCAACATCTTTGTGACCCATTTTTGCTGCTCTTTTGAAGATAGTATTTGTTCCAAAAAGTTTTTAAGATTATCATGATCAATTTTTACCTTGAAGTGTCTTCCCATTAGGTAAGTTCTCCATTTCTTTAGTGCATGCAGTATTGCCAACATTTCCTTCTCATAAATAGGTTTCTGTAAATACTTTCCTTTGATTGGACGACTTTCAAAAGCAATGGGTCTTCCTTCTTGCATTAAAACAGCACCAATTCTATTTCCTGAGGCATCACATTCCACAATAAAGGTTTTTGTGAAGTCTGGCGTAGCTAAGACCGGTGCTAGGCTCATTGCCTCTTTAAGATGTTCAAACGCCTTAGTTGCTTCAGGAGTCCATGAAAATGCATCTTTCTTCAATAATGTTGTTAGAGGTGCTAATATTCTCCCATAATTCTTAACAAACTTGCGATAATACCCTGTTAACCCGAGAAATCCTCGCAACTGCTTTATGGTTGTGGGGACTTTCCATTCCTTAATGGCTTTAATTTTGTTAGGGTCTACTTTAACACCCTCGTGAGATACAATATGACCGAGATATTCCACCTCTTGTACTCCAAAGAAACATTTGGATTTTTTGCATATAATTGTTTCTCCTGCAATAGTTTGAGCACCCTGCCAACATGTTCAACATGATCCTTCCAAGACCTACTGTAGATTAGTATATCATCAAAAAATACTAGCACAAATTTTCTAAGGAAGGGTTTGAAAATGGAATTCATCAACCCTTGAAATGTAGAAGGTGCATTGGTAAGGCCAAAAGGCATGACCAAAATTCATAATGACCCTCATAAGTTCGAAATTTTGTTTTTGGAATATCTTCAGTCTTCATTCTAATTTGATGATATCCTGAACGAAGATCCAACTTGGTAAAATAAATTGCTCCATGTAATTCATCCAATAATTCATCAATCACAGGAATGGGAAATTTATCTTTAATGGTGAGCTTATTAAGCTCCCTATAATCAGGACACATTCGCCATGATCCATCCTTCTTGTGTACCAATACTACAGGAGCAGAGAAAGAACTTTGACTAGGTTGAATTATACCCGCCTCTAACATTTCTGCAATCATATGTTCAATTTCGCTCTTTTGGACGTAAGGATATATATAAGGCCTAATGTTTGGAGGAACACTTCCTGGAATCAAATGAATAGCATGATCATGATCACGAATAGGTGGGAGTCCTTTGGGAGTTTCAAACACCTTGGAATGATTGTTCAAGACTTGTTGGAGATCTGCAGAAATAGATGATTTTGATGTTGGAACTTCTAGTGAGCATAATTGTGCAATGACGCCTCGTTGTTCTTTTTTTAGAAGCTTTGTCATGACATTAGAGCTTATTATCTTTCCCGGCTTCCCCGCAATACCCCGTAATTCAACTTCCTTTCCTTCTGAAAAAAATTTCAAGAAAATTTCTTGAAAATTAAAAGCTACGGTCCCCAAAGATTGTAACCATTGTACTCCTAGTACAACATCAGCACCTCCCATAGGAATGGAAAGCATTGGACTAGTCAATACATATTCCCCCATGGTTAGCTTGATATTATGGCATTTTCTAGAGAAATTTATAGTTCCTCCATTTGCAACTATCACTTGACATTCTGGTGCTGGGTATAGGAAACAATTTAATTCCTTGGCTACCTTATAATGAATAAAATTATGGGTGCTACCTTAATCAATAAACACTATTACCTTTTTCTTTTTGATATGTCCTTATATCTTGAGAGTTTGAGGAGTGGTAATTCCTACCAGTGCATTACACGATATGTTCGAATTCATTTCTTCCTCTTCTAGCGCTAGTTCCTGGTGTATATGCTCTTCTTATTCATTTTCTTCTTCCTCTTCACAATCTACATAAAATAATTTATTCTCAGCACACTTATGACCTTTGGTGTATTTGCTATCACAACTGTAGCAAAGCCCTTTTGCTCTTTTTTCTTCCAATTGTTGTGGTGTCAACCTTGTAGGTTGTGGAAATCTAGGTGTAGCAACACTTCCTTCTTTATAGAATTTAGTGGTAGGCTTCCTTGTCGCCATAATTTTACATTCAACTTTTCTTGCCAACCTGAATGCCTTCTCCAATGAATCAGGTTCCAAAATGCGAACTTCATGTTGGATGTTATCCTTTAAAGTGCCTATGAAGAGATCAATATTGTGTTCCTCTGGAATATCAATTACCCTTATATTCAATTTTTGGAAGTCCTCAACGTGCTGCCCCACTAAACCCTTTTGTTTGAGATTTATCAATTGGCTAAAGAAGGTGTTGCTCTTTGTATCTTGATAATGTGCTATCATTTCCTCCGTAAAAATTGACCAAGTGACAATTTTTTTATGGGAGCAAAGCCATCGATACCATACAAATGTATTTTGTTCTAAATGTAAAGTTGCAATGCGTACCTTTTGTGTGTTTTGCACGTTATGGAGATCAAAATACGGTTCCATCTGTAGTATCCATGTTATAGGATCCTTTCCATCAAACTTCCTCATATCCATTTTTGGAATATTGTGGTTCTTCCCACCAACATTAAAGTTTATGAAATCACGATTAACATTTATTTTGTTCTCATCATGAGGTTCTTCTACTATCTTTTCACCATTAGGAAACATTTCTTGTATCAACTTTGTCAAACCTTCTATGTATGCTTTTAGATCATTCTTCATGTTTTCCATGTTGTCTTTCATGTCATCCATCTTAGCTTCCATGCCATCCATCTTAGCTTCCACGCCAGCTTCCATGCCATCCATCTTAGCTTCCATGCCTTTCTTCAAAACTTCCATTTCATTTTTTGTTGCTCTTTGCAAGAGTGAAATTTGTTGCACTTGCTCTTGTAATTTTGATAGATCATGTTGCAATTCTTCATCTTCATGAGTCATAGTAGAGCCTTCTGAAGGCTTAATGGGTGTTGAATTATTTTTACGAGGCATCTTTTAGAACCCAATACTAATATCTATTCTACAATATGCCCTTGGAATCAATTCAAATTGATTCTTCAAACAAGACTTATGCAATTCAAAAAAAAAAAAAAAAAACACACCTTTTTCTTGCTTTTGAGGAGCTCGATATTGAAATTGGATTATCTCTGTGATTACGGCTCTTCAATATTTTAAATTCAACACTGAATTATTCCTCTGAATTCTCTTTTAAATTCCACAGGTCTGACCTGATTTGGATTCTCCAAGACAAAGTTATGTCCAATCTCCCACAATGACCTAATTATGGACTGGTTCAGTAGAGCAAACTTATACGACTTTCCACTTGTCACTGTTTCATCCTTCGCCTCTGAAATTGATAGCCAAGAAACTACCATCTGTGTACTTGCGACCACTTTTTACTCCGATGCTCAGAGAGAGAGTTATTGAAATTTTCCCATGATCACCTCTTTGTGATGAAATTCGGGAGCCTAAAAAAGCACTACCTTCCACAGATCATATCTCCAAAACTATTGCGAACCAAGCTCTGAAATTTATTGACGCTTTTCCTTAGGATTTCAGCTTGGCACCCTAAAAATTTCAGATTCTGAACCTTCGTAGAAAAATTTTTATAGCGCAAATGCCATGATGACCTGTTTAGGAGCCTGAAAAAAGACCTAACTTCCACATATCATATCTCTGAAAATATTGTGAACCAAACTCTGAAATGTTTAGAAAATCTTCCTCAGGATTTCAGTTTCGTACCCTAAAAATTTCAGCTTCTGAAACTTAGTAGAAAAAATGTTATAGAGAAAATTCCACGATGACCTGTTTGGAGCAGCGAAACCCTAGAATCCAAAGCTCTGATACCAAATGTTGTGTAACCAACTCCAAAAATAGAAGAAAAGAGATATCAAAGCCTTAGAAATAAGCCACTTCGAGGGGGAAACCTCCAATACATTACATAAATGAACAATTCTTGGATGATACAATTTACAAAACCTTCTTTCTATATATAGGAGTCCATGTGGCCATAATGTAATCCTAGTGGGCCACAATGTAATCCTAGCCGGCCTAACAATAATAATTTAAGGGCACAATAATAACAAAATGGGGGTTACAAGGGTACAATAATAACAATAAGGGGGTTACACTAATAACAATAAGGGACTATACTAGTAATATAGGGACCTAACATGCGCCCTCGCTTGCCAAAAGTGTAACCCAAATCCATGAATAAACCCAATAGTGATCTCGTCCTTGTTCCAGGATACTAGCAGGAGATACGCACAACAATTCTACAAATCTGTTTTGACCAATGATATATGGAAAATAGAGATCTCAATAGCTAAGATGATCGGATTATGATTATTTTTATTGATTAAACTTTCAAATTATGTACATATCTTGTAATTATTGCTACCAAACTTTGAGGATATTATCTCTATTGTATTTTCCCTCTATATTATGTGATAACTATGGAAAAAAGGTTGGTTTTTGAAAAAAGAATAGCCATTGTGTGTGTGCTGAAAGCTTTATCAGTCTACAATTTTCCAAGATTAGTAGATTCTTATGAGTGATATAAAGATTCATGTGATAGTATTTCTTAGTATGTATTCTATGTATGTTTCAATGTTTCCTTTTTTTTTAATCTCGTTTGAATGTATCACCTTCTGAGTATTTGATTAATATTAATTGATTCATAATTCATCCATGGTTTGATTCTCTGAGTTAAGATAATCAAGTATTCCCATCTCTATCCTCTAAAGCTACTCTAGAATTCATTTTATATGCCCTACTGTAGTGGAATGTTCTACTATTTTCTCCCTCAATCTATAACGATGACAAAGGTTTAGGATGTGTTATCTACCTTTCCTTTATCAATCCTGATTAGACAATTAGTATCTTGGTAAGTTGATATAAACCATATATACTTAAATTTATTGCCAAATGGACTATCTTCCTCAAGCCCTACCAAACCCTACATCTACACAAAAAAACTAAAGATTTATCCACTGTGTAAAATTACATTTAATTGTTGATTCAATGATTAGACAACTAGAGAGCCCTATCTAGATTGAAGGGGCTAGCCTTCAATCTATAAGTTGTATTGCAAATGTTACCTTAGAAAATTCTATCCTACAGGCAAGAGAAACTTTTTGAGTGATAAAATCTTGGCGACTCAACGGGGGATATGAAAGGTTCATCCTTCCCATAATTGCTTTGAAAATTAAATCTACTTTCCAAGGGAAAACAGAAGGTTAGATAACAACATTGGCTATTATTTTTTCTCTGGAAACAACATAGTGTAAATTTTGAGGTTATTTCATTGGAAATTTTGGCATATAGAAGGATTCATACAAGGAGCCATCAAGATCCTAATCCACCATAAGTCTTGACAAGCCCAGAAAAAATCTTCAAGAAAAGGAAGTTTGCAAAAGAAACAGGTACCTTTATTTTAGAAAAGTATTTTTCTCCACCTAAAGAGATAAAATCTGTTAGAGGCATTTAATTTTTTCTAAAATTTGAGCATAGTCTATTCAGTTCAAAATCATAGTCTAGTTTTTCAAACACATTTTTTGATGAAACAAAACTTAAACCTTATATTCCTAGTACTACTATTTCAAAAGAGGATAAAGATATTTGGTTACAGTTTTATAAATTAGAACATCTGGTTCATCAACTTCAAACTATTGTTTCTAAATATGCCACATCTCAATATCCTATTCCACCATTTTCTGCTTCGGCAGTTTCAATTCCATTTTTATCCCACACAGTTATGTTTGAACTACTCCTATTGGATCTACTCTACCTACTTCATCAACTATTATAACAACAATTTCACTTCCTTTGTCATTTGCATTTTAGATCCCTATTATTGGTTCAACCTTACCTCATACAACCATGGCTGCTAGATATGCCCCTCTCAATCTCTGAGATCCCCTACATGATCTGTCTTTGAAATATTGTCAATTTTTAATGAATTTTGATGGTATAAGACCCCTTAGAGCTCCACAACATGTATATAAATCGAATGATTTCATTGATCTAAAGGAGGTAGATCATGAAGATGTTAAACTAAGAATTTTTGCACAAATTATCTTAGGGAAAATTAAGAAATGGTAGAGAGCACTGGTAGCAGGAAGTATTTCCAATTTTCAACAGTTTGAATAAATATTCCTTGCTAGGTGGGAAGTGAAGTAAAACCCTTTGCAAATATTGGCTAAATATGAGAATCTTAAGAGAATCCTAAGGGGAACAAATCAAGATTTGACATCTAGGTTCAATAAGATTTATAATTCAATCCCTGCTAATATTAAGCCCCCTCTAGTTTAGCCCCGCTTCACTATCCTAATGGTTTTTATGGTGATCTATATTATCAACTTAGAGAAAGAAATCATACTACATTGGAGGATATGAAAAACAATTCTATAGGAGTGCAGGCAAAATGGTTGGCTAAAAAGGCAAATATGGGGAAAAAATGAAGAGTATGATTTAAGGATGAACCATCCTCTTCATCAGACACTATATTTGATGTGATGTTAAAGACAATGGAGAAATCGGCCGACAATTTGACCTCTCCTAGAAGTGAGCCTCAACCTCAAGTGAGAAATCCTAATTTTAGAAGGCCACATGGATGTCATCCTCGTCAGAAGAATTCAAAGGAGCAACAAAAAGTCAAAGATCCATTTTTTAAAGACTTTGTTGATGAGGAAGATAATTAAGAGAATGAAAGACAACAAATAAACTCTTTTGATGATGAGGAAACACAAGCAATTTTAACAAAAGAAGAGCATGGTAGATCTGATGAATTTTCAGGACAAAGGGATAGTAATCAGCTTATGTTTGATTCATAAATATATCAACAAGGGTATAATAATGTTGTTTCTGATTTCCAGAGACAATATAAACATTGAGGCATAAATGTGGTTTTTGCTGAACGCCCTTCAGGGAAAACTGCAATTGAGTAGAAATGGGTCAAGCCTAATAAAGTAGAGGAACCTAAGAAAACAAAATTAAATAAGGATGGCTCCAAAAAGGGTGATAACATTATAAAGGAAGTAAAGGTCAAGGATTTGGGGAAATTTCAGTTCTTTCAGTCTGGAGAATGAGATAGGGAAGGTTAAGATATCTATTCCTTTTGTTTAATTATTGAAGAATATGCAGTATAAAGAATAGATTATCAAAATGATAAAGATCTCACCAACTGATCAAACAATGAATATTAATAATCAAGATTCTTTGAATATCTAAGATGATTCACCTACATTCTTATTTGGTCCACATGCTACTGAGATAAATAAATATGTACCCCCCTTTTATGTAAGATTTAATATCCATGATATGGTTATGCACAATGGAATGCTTGATTCATGGGTTGCACACAATTTTATGCCCAAGATTGTTATGGATAATCTAGGGATGGATATCACTAGACCTTACAAGGACATGTTTTCATTTTATTCTAGAAAATTATAGAGTTTAGGGCTAATTAAAGACCTGGCTGTGAACTTGACTCAAATCCCAACAAAAGTATAGTAATGGATGTTGTGGTAGTTTATATACCACCAATGTTTGGAATGCTACTTTCTCGCACTTGGGCAGCTAAAGTAGGTGGTACTCTATAGAAGAACATGTCACATGCCTCCATCCCTGTTTTTGGAGAAACAAGGAGACTATACAAGGAATTTCAAATGAAATATGTGGTAAGTAGTAAGGTAGAACACGAAAATCATCCAATTTATGTTGTAGACATCTATTTGGGGTCAAAAATTTTATTTAATGATTTAAATTTGGAGGAAGAAAATCAACAGCAAGTGGAAGAGCAAATTCAAACAAAAACTGAGCAAGCGGCAGGCATAGATGAGACATGGGACATGAATTTTAATGGGTCTATTTGTAAAGAAGGATCAAGAGCTGGTATATGGATAATTTCACCAGATGGAGATAGCCAAATGTATTATTTGAAGTTACATTTTGAGTGCTCTAATAATGTAGATGAATATGAGGTATTAGTCATTGGTTTGAACATACTCAGAAATAAAATATCTAAAATTATTCATATTTTTTAAGACTTGGAGCTCATTATAAATCAGGTTAAAGGTTTATATCAAACAAATCATCCAGTGATGAGAGCTTATATAAATGAGGTTTGAGATTTATTTGATAATTTATTTGTTGTGCCCAAAATTTCAATAGTTTCTACACAGGAAAATTGCATTGTTGATTCACTGGCAAGTACATCAAATATGTTCAAAATTCCTATTTACCCAAATAAGCAATATTAGATAGAGATCATATATAGACATTCAATTCAAAATAATATAAATCATTGGCAGGTCTTTGAAGATGATCAATAGATAAAAATATTTTTGGAAATGACTGGTGAGTTTGCCAACAATCTTATTGATGAAGAAAGAAGTTCATAAAACTAGGTTGATGCAGATGAATTTGTAAATGTTATAGGAGATTAGAAAATAATCGAGCTAAGAAATAATTTCTTACCTAGTGCGTTAGTGCCTTTGGAGAAGTTATTTGGCAGCAATGATGTGATTGTTGAACAAAAAATGAAGCATGACAATAATGAATTACAAGACTGCAATTTAGGTACATAAAAGTAACCAAAGGTTGTCAAAATTTCAAATTATTTAAATGAGGAGCATAAGGGGAAATATGTTGCTTTATTAAAAGAATTTTCTGATTTATTTGCATGGAAGTATGAATATTTAAGGGTCTATGATAGAAGTATAATTCGACATACTATACCCTTAAAGGAGAATGGAAATTATTTCAAGAAAAAACTAAGGAGAATAAATCCTAAATTGTCTCCTTTAATAGAGGAGGAAGTGAAAATTTTGTTGGATGCTAAGATTATAATTTCCTTGAGGTTTTCAAAATGGGTTGCTAATCTTGTACTCGTAAGGAAAAATAATGGGGATATTAGACTATTTGTGGATTTAAAAAATTTAAACAAAGTATCGTTGAAGGATAATTACCCATTGCCCAAGATGGAGCATATTTTGCAAATTGTTATTGGATCAGAAAGGATTTAAATGCTAGATGGTTTCTCATGATACAATCAGATATCGGTGCATCCTGAAGACCTGGAAAAGGAAACCTTTACTACACCATGGGGAATATTCATGTATTCCAAAATCCCTTTTGGATTAATGAATGCAGGTGCAACATTTCAGAGGGCCATGAACATATCCTTTGCAGGAGAGAAGAACAAATTTGTGGTGGTATATTTGGATGACATCACTATATATTCAGTATTGAATTTAAATAAATTAAAACATCTCATGCAAGTATTCTTGAAATGAAGAAAATTTGGTATTTCATTAAACCCTAACAAATCACATTTTTCTATGAAAGAGGGTAAGATTTTGGGACATATAGTATCTAAGGATGACATCCAAATTGATCCAAAAAGAGTTGAAGAAATAAATAAACTTGAGTTACCCAGAATTAAAAAGGAGATCCAGTCATTCTTGGGAAGAGTTAATATTCTGCGGAGGTTCATTCTAAACTTTGTTGAAATCTTAAGGGTAATTAACAACACGTTGAAAAAGAACGGTGAATTCAAGTGGATAGTTGTAGCCAAGCAGTATTTTGACGAAATTAAATCATAAATAACTAAATCTCATGTTCTTATCAACCCAAACTTCTCAAAATATTTCCTAGTCTTTTCATTTGCATCAAAACATACTATCTCAGGGGTATTATTGCAGAAAAATCAGGAAAATCAGGAGCAACCCATCTCATTTTTTAGTAGGAATTTGAGATGTGTTGAGGTAAAATACACTATTATGGAAAAATGGGCATTTTCATTGGTGAAAGTGCTAAACGATTTCAGAGTCTATGTTCTTCACTCTCATGTGACATCATTTGTTCTTAATGTTGTTGTAAAAGGCATCCCGAGTCATCCTGACAATGATATTTAGAGAGGTAAGTGGATTGCAAGATTATTGGAGTATGACCTAGATATTAAACGAACAAAGTTAATCAAAGGTCAAGGTCTAGCTAAATGGATGACTGAAACAAATTGTGACACTTTCAGTTTAAATTTTTCTTAAATTTTTCCAATGATTTAGAAGAAAGGCTAGTTCTTAAAGTAGCTGATGAAATTAGAAATTCCCCCTAGTATAGTGATATAATATATGTTTTGAAAAATTTGGAAGCCCCACCGAGGATGGATAAAACCAATGTTAAATTTCCATATTGTTCTATGTTGTATCAATTACTTTAGACCAAATTACTTCTTCATAAACAATGCATCCAATTATTAGCAGTGTAAATAATCATAAACTGTAACTGAAGATAGAACAATACATGATGTGACAAAGAAGACAATAGCACAACCATAAGAGACATCATATGGGTCCAATACTAGGGAATAACCACACTATGGGGGAAACCCTTTCAAATCCTCTTCGTCAATAGATCGTCGTCAAATGTTCTCAACATAGAGTAGAATGAGTCCAATACATATGAAACAGAAAATATATAGATCAGATCTATAGATCTGTAGATCTAAACATCAAGAGCATGGATCTAATAGATCACTAAAACCAAGTGATATCAACTACCAAGTCCTAGATCTGAATCCACGATGTTGTCAAGGACTGATTGCAAGCACCTATGACTGAGTGACTCATGTCTAAAGGCACTGTGCAAGCAATTGAAGATGACCCAACACAAATTTTCTCAGAAAAAACCTTATCTGTGATCTCAAGACAATGTGCATGTAGTTGAAGCTTCCCTGGTCACGACCTAGACACAATTTCCCATGGCTATGGTCCTGATAAGCCTGATCTAGCTTAGGAACCCTAGCTGTGACCTTCACATTCTCAACTTGTGGCTATGGAAGCTTAGCTGCTACCTTGCCATGATATGCCCACGGCTCTGGCCCGAATTATGCAATTCTATGCCCATGGATATGGCCCAAAAGCCCTAGTTCAGAGCAAGCCTCTCACCTGTGACCCTGAACCCTGCGCGAGATTCTTCCGTCGAACCTGTGCAAACCGAACAGAAAAGAGGATCCAATACAAAGAGTGAAAAAAGAAAATCTCATGAGAGAATGAGATTGAGGTTGCTTCTATTTATATCTTTTGTGAGGGACCACTTAGGGCTTTGACCAAATCCACATGTGTTGAGGCCGACCCATTCCATTTCATTAATAAATAAAATAATCCATAATTTAACTTCTACTTAACCGATTGGGGCTATCTATAGGTCTATTTTGGTCCTCTTGAAAAGAGGAATCTAATGCAATTATAATCTCGACCATATGAGTTTTCCAAAGTCAAATTTGACTCTAGTTGCAAAAATTGCAACCAAATCATGGTATTTGAAGTTGAAAAGTGCTAAGTTTTGTTGTATTGACGGTTACTTGTTTTGGAAAGATATATCATGGATCCTTTTGAATTGTCTCATTGAATCTGAAGAAAAACAAGTCGGAAAAGAATGTCATCAAGGAGTGTGTGGAGGGTATCACTGCTAGAAATCCACAACTAATAAAATCCTTAGGGAAGGCTACTATTTTCCAACTCCTTTTGCAGATGTACACAAAGAGGTAGAAGCTTGTTTTAAGTGCTAAATTTTGGAAGGAAAAACAAATTTGTTGTCATTACCTCTGAAACCAATCTCATTTGAAACCCCATTTTAGTAGTGGGGGTTGGAATTTATTGAAGTAATTCATCCACACTCTTCAGGACAACATAAATGGATATTAACTACCACAGATTACTTTACCAAATGGATTGAAGCTATACCTATGAGATAAGTTACTGATAGTGTAGTGGTTCAGTTTTTATAAAGTACTTTTCAAGATTATTTTGTCCTAGAAAAATCGTAACATATAATGTTTAGTATTTTAAATCTCATAAAATGATCAAATTTTGTGAGATTTATCATGTTACATTAGGTCATTCCATAACCTATTACCCCCACGGTAATGGATTTTTTGAGTCATATAACAAAAGTTTAGTCAGAATTATCAAGAAATCATTAGAAGAGCACAAGAAGGCTAGGAATACCAAGTTGAAGTTTGCACTATGGGCAGATAGGATCGACATAAAAAATTCCATTATTACATCACCATTCCACTTAGTCTATGACACATAAGTGTTTTTCCCAATTTCCTTGAGTCTACCCATGATGCGATTATTGCAGGAACATGAGGCAAAACCTAATAATTTTCAAAAAAGGACTAATCAACTTATTGAAGTATAGGATATAAGAGAGAACGTATATCAATAATCTCAATCATTTCAGGACAAATTCAAACATATCCATGTTAATAAGGTCAATGAGGATGATATTAAAATTCAGGATTTAGTCCTGAAGTGGGATGCCATATTTGAGGAAAAAGGGAAGCATGGAAAGTTTGATCATTTATGGAAGTGGAATTATATAATTGTTTCTTGCATACGTAAGAATTATTTCATTTTGGAAGATTTAAATGGATTGTTTTTGAGTGGAGATCTAGTAAATAGACGCTTCCTAAAATATTTGTTGGTTTGAGAGATATCAGTCATCACAGTTCATTGTACATATCCATGTTCTGAGAAGTTTGCAGGATTAGACAACAAATTTGAACGATTTGAAGATCTAGGTGAAGGACATAATATTCTGATGAGGGGTTGTCACACTTTACATAAATTTCAGTTAAGTAGTTTCAGAGTTTTTATTTGAAAAATAATTCAAAGTGAAAATTTCAAGTTTCTTCATAGGAAATTTTCAGAATATTTTTCCTAATGTATCACACATAGGGTCAACGTGTTCTTAGTGCCACTTGAGGATACATTATCCCCATTGGAGCCAATTTTTAGCATCAATTTTGCACCTTTAGTTCAAGGCAATATTTATCAGTGCATTTTTGCAAATTCATGGTTATTTAAAAGGGGTTATTAATTTTCTTTTTCTGAAATTTTCTATCTAAACCTAAGGATATGTCTAATTAATTTTTTTTACCTAACCCTAAGTTTATCCTAATATTTTATTATTTTGAGCGCCCAAGTGTTGGTTTGTGAAGTCTTAGTCCTTTTCATCCATGATTTTATATCTAGCAGTGTTTTGAAGCCCAAGAGATCCTTTGAAAATCAAACCCTAATATGCTCTATTTACCCTAAAACAACATTTTCCATCAAACCCATATTTTTAATTTCAGTTTGCAGGAAGTTTTATGAGCATTTTGCAACGTTCGTCTAGGGTGTTTCAAGGTTGGGAAACGTGTTTGCAACATCAAATATTTTACATTATAGGCATATATGGTCATGTGAAGATATTTGAACATGATGGTATGTATTATGAGGTCTAGCCAGAGATGCTATATCTTTTTCAGAAATGCAGGATGGGAGCCAGTGTTCCAACGCTTCAATGGATATAATATAAGTTGGTTCCATGATTTCATCTATTCCTTCAATAGAAACACTGCAAGAATTAAGACCTTTCAGCTCCCTGTCCTGTCACAGATGAATCCACTGCTGAAGCAACAAGTTTTCCAATTGAGGGTGAGATGTGGTTTAAAAAACATAGGTTGCAGAATGTAGACTTGAATTTTTTCTTGAACGAGCATTGTCAAAACCATGATTAGAATGTAGCGGTCCTAAAAAATATTTTGAATATTGAATGGTCTACCACCCTCATAACTATACAGGTCTTATTCACCTGTGAAGACAGGTATTATAAAGCCTACTTGTATCATATGAGGTTTCTTTGTCATTTGGCAAGTTTTAGAAAGATGAATTTACCATATTTCCTTCACTAAATTTTGCTAAAGATGTGAAACAAAGAAAAAAAAAGACCTGAGATACAACCCCATGATATTTTTCATCACATCCTAATTAAAATATTATACACTCATGAGTTAAATAAGTAGGTGGAGTAGTTTTCAGTCTTCCAACACCATTATTTTGAGCGCATAAGTGTTAGTTTGTGAAGTATTAGCCCTTTTCATTCATGATTTGACAGCTATCAGCATTTTGAAGCCTAAGAGATCCATTGAAAATCAAACCCTAATCTACCCTATTTACCCTAAAAAAAAATTTTCCAGCAAACCCATATTTTTAATTTCATTGCGCAGAATTTTTTCTGAGCATTTTGCAGCATTCGACTAGGGTGTTTCAAGGTTGGGAAAGGTGTTTGCAGGAACGTAGATTTTACAATATGGGTATATCTGGTCATGTGAAGTTATTTGAACATGATGGTATGTATTTTTAGGTCTATCCAAACATGTTAGAACCTTTCAGAAATGCAGGATGGGAGCTAGTGTTCCATTGCTTCAATGGAAATAATCTCAGTTGGTGCGATTATTTCAACTATTCCTTCGATGGAAACACTGCAAGAATCAAGACCCCGCAGCTCCATGTCACAGAGGAATCTATTGTTGAGGCAACAATTTTTCCAACTAAGGGTGATTTGTGGTTTAAAAAACAAAGGTTTCAAAATGTAGACTTGATTTTTTTCCTGGAGGAGGATTGTTAGAATCAAGATTAGAATGTAGGGGTCCTCCAAAATATGTTAAATATCGAATGTTCCACCTCCCTCAGAACTATACAACTCTCCCTCACATGTGAAGGAAGGTATTCCAAATCCTACTTGTATCATATGAGGTTTCTTTGTCATTTGGCAGGTTTTAGCAAGATGAATTTACCATATTTCCTTCACAAAAGTTTGCTAAAGATATGCACCAAACAAAGAACAAGACCTTAGCTACATTTCCATAATATTTTTCAAATACTATACACTTGTGAGTTAAATAGGTTGGTGGATCAGTTGAGGCAATTGAGACAAAGAAACCTAAGACCACCTGCACCTAGAAGATCAAGGAGAGGCCAAACCATAGTTTCTAGTCAAACCCTAGCTCAGGAAAACAAGGTAGAATCTAGTCACGTCCATATTGAAAAACACGATGAAATCCCCATGAAAAAAGACAGAGATTAAGGTTTATGAAAGGAGTACTAGAAAGCAACATAAATTGAAGATAGAAGAAGAAGAAGCAAAACAACGAGCAACACAAAGAAAAAAAGTAAAATAGAAGATAGAAAATGATGATGAAGAAGATAAGATGGAACCTAGGGTTTGTGGCAAAATACCTCATACTCGCCCTACTAATAAGTTGAGACTGAATTTCAAGGATAAAATGAACCCTAGGCTGAAAGAAACAATGATTATTGATGTAGAGGAGGAGACTCTGCAAGCTTCGAAGAGTAGAATGAGACAGAGGAAAACAGAGCATGTTAACAGAAAAGAAGGAAAAATCCATAAATGCTACCAAAATCTCACAAAAACCTAATAGAAGAGTGATAAGGATTTAGAAAAAATTATACCTCCTTGCTCAGGCTTCAGAAGCCATGGAGCAATGATCGTTTTACTTCATATGGCAAAGAAATACACAAACCCTAGTTTTTTTTAACAAACCCTAATGGTCCCTCAACATTTTTACCTACTCACTTTAATATTTTTGATAGTAAATCATTTCTTATATGTTGTGGTAATATATCTGATGTTTTTTTGGATGAGAGAGTACGAGTAACCACAAGGAAAGAAAGCCTTGAAAGGAGAAAGCAGTTAAAGAGGAAATTACACAGTTTCAACATAGTTTACATGTTCATGCACCAATTTACTACAAGGAAGGAAGACGAGTTTCAGTTCAAGATATCAAGCCTATAAGAAGTGAAAAACTCCAGATCCTATCATGTAGTATTGACCTCATCCTTGTTCTAGGATACTAACAGGAGATATACACAACAATTCTACAAATATGTTTTGACCAATGATATATGCTAGATAGAGATTCAGTAGCTAAGATGATAGGATTATGACTAATTTTTTTAATTAAACTTTCAAATTATGTACATATCTTGTAATTATTTCTACAAAACTTTGAGGAGATTATCGCTATTGTATTTTTCCTATATATTACAAGATAAATATGGAAAAAAATGGTTTTTGAAAAAATAATAGCCATTGTCTGTGTGTTGAAAGCTTTATTAGTCTACAGTTTGCTAATATCAATAGATTCAGATCAATGATATAAAGATTCATGTGATAATATGTCTTAGTATATATTCTTTATATGTTTCAATGTTTCCTTCTTTGTAATATTGACATTTGAATGTATGTAATTTTGAGTATTTGAATAGGATTAACTGATTTAGAATTCATCCATGGTTTGTTGTTCTGAGTTATGATATTCAAGTATTCCCATCTTTATCCTCTAAAGCTACTCTAGGATTCATTTTATATGCCCTATTGTAGTGAACTTTCCTCCTATTTTCTCCCTCCATCTATAATAATGAAAAAGGTTTAGGATGTGCTATCTACCTTGTCTTTATCAATCCTGATCAGACAACCAGTATTTTGTTAAGTTGATATAAACCCTAGCTACTTAACTCCATTTCTGAATGGACTATCTTCCTCAGACCCAACCAAACCATACATATACAAACCACAACTGAAGATCTAGAAAATGTGTAAAATTATAGTCAGATGTTGATTCAATGATTAGATGGTTAGTGAGATCCCTCTATGGATTGAAGGGGCCAACCTTCAATCTATAAGTTGGGTTGTAAAGGTTACCTTAAAAACTTCTCTCCTACAACAAAGAGAAACTTTCTAAGTGAAAACACTCCCAAGAAAAAAAGTTCCATCACTTATCCCTATTTTCTCCCCTCCAAAGAAACTCAGTCCATTTAGAAGCACAAGTTTGAATTACAATACAAGAATAGGCATATTTTACATCTGGTAAATGGGTAGAGCTTGAAGCACTGCTTTGGTGAGAACTAATCAACCTGCAAAATTTAGAGTTTTGAAAGTCCAAGTTTCAATTTTAGTGGAAATCTTGGTAAGAAAATTTTTCCAACAATAAATACGTTTCAAATTGAATACCAATGAAACTTCAAGATATTTAGAGGGAAGAGAATCTGTTTGAAATTGGGGAACTGTAGCCAAATACATTTGTTTCGAGTCTTTGCAATTGAAAAAAAAGATGTGAGATTATTCATTGTTCACAAACATACCAGAAGCATACATGAATATTGATAGGTGGGAACTCATTTCTTTGGCCTTTTTCAGAGAAGAAAAGGCAAAAATACAAACATCGTCAACAAACTATCGATGAGTAATCGAAAGATATGTTCAAATAGTTGCAAACCCTTAAGCTTACCCTAAGTGCAGGAATATGAGAATAGCCTACCCAAGTTTTACATAGCTATGATAAATAAAAATGGAGAGATAGGTTCACCTTTTCGAATACCAAAACAGGGTTTAAATGTGCCAGAAGGAGAATCATTAATAAGAATAGAGAAAAAGGTAGTGGAAATTAAAGAACACACCCATGAAATTCACTTCCATGAGAAACTAAAGACATCTACTTGTAATAAGTAGTCCTAGTTAACCTAGTCATAAGCCTTGGAAAGATCCAACTTCATAAGAATCCCCTATTTTCTGAGTTGTTTTAAAGAATGAATAATCTGTTAAACAACAACTTTTCCATCAGATATTTTTCGACCCTCAAAAAATCCAGTTTTCTTAGGAGAAATGATCAACTACATCAAATGTTTCATTCGATTGACCATGACTGTGGAGACAATCTTGTAAACAACATTACACGTTGTCATAGGCCTAAATTCGCTAGGGTGTTCAAATTTACCATATTTAGGAACAAGTGTCAATAAAGTGGCATTTAAACTATTCCACATAGATTGTAAAATACAACTTTCCTCAACCAACGTGCAATATCATTACCCATGAAGCTCCAACAGGGTTTGAAAAAATTTGTTGTGAATCCATCAAGCCTAGGCAACTTATTTTTCAGCATAGACAAAACTACCGACTCCACCTCTTAAAAGGACACCGATCGCATGAGAGGCAAATTCTGCTTTGGGCTAATAAGTTTAGGGATACAAACTGTAATTTTATTAATATAAGGATGCCTACAACTGGACCTCTCAGACAAAATTCCCTTAAAATATGTGATAATTTCTTCTTCAATTTTATGGTGTTTGAGTTTTCTCTGTCCATCTCTGCTTAACAAAGAAAAAATGTGATTTATATGACAATGATGGACCATGGATTTGTGAAAGAAATTAGTACATTTTTCACTCTCCTTCACCCATTGCACTCTGTACTTTTTATGCCAAAGAGTCTCTTCCTGATTTCTTCACATTTCAAGATGAGTGAGTGTAATACATTCTTGAAGAATTAGGCCTTCAGTATGCCCTTCTACTATCATGCATTGCTGGATATTAGCCATTTGTACCTCCAATTGTTGTTTATCCACAAAAATATTACCAAATTTAGACTTGTTCCATAAGCTTATCTAGCATTTCAAGGCTTTAAGTTTAAGGTGGAAGGTGTACATTTTGTTGCGTCCTTAAAACAAAAATGAGTTCCACGACAATTTAACCTTATCCAAGAAATCAGGATCCTGTAACCAAAAGCTTTCAAAAAGAAATAGGTGATTGCGCAAAGCATATTTAAGGTCAATCTCCAACCAAACTGGCCATTGATCAGAACCAAGACAAGGGAGGATAGCGGCTTCATGAAAAAAATGATATTCCTACTCGATTTTATAGATACCGCCCTTATTTTCATCACTTGAGAACGAATTAAATTGGAATCTTCCCCAATAATCCAGTGAGCATGAGGATGCATGGTACGATGAACCTTTATAGTATGCAAAAATGCCCCTTTATATATAGGTGTGTGCGGGCCATAGACTGCAGAAAGATAAACCACCTCTAAAGAACCGATATAGCCGAAATTGACCTGTCAAAACTATATTACTAGTCATCCTATCTTGAAATAAAACTTCAAGAGGGTTCCACAAGATGAATATCCCTCCAACACTGCCACAAGCATCAAGAAACGTAAATTCGCAACCCTTCCAACAACCAGCCACAATAACAAACAATTTGAGCAAGAAAATTGTGTTTCTTGAAATATAACTAAGGTCGACTTCTCTTGTTGAATCTTTCTCGTAAATATCATTGTTCTCATTGACTATTTGGACCCCAAATATTCCACAAAATAATCTTCATAGTTAAGATTTTTGAGAAGGTGGAAAGTACGCTAAATTTTTTGTAACTTGTCCTGAATTGATCAATTCATCTCCCATAGATTGAATAAGCTCACGTTCAGACTAACGACCTTTCTTCTTAACATTTTTTCCTGAAAAATCTTTACCTTTGTCTTTCGAATCTGGTGAATGTGAGATGCCAGAAACCACCCGTAACTCCATAGTTTTATAATTCTTCCATTGTAAAAAAAAAAAATCACATATAACTCCCACTGATCTTTGGATAACATATCTAAGTCTTTTGCTTCCCATTTATTTATTAAATGAACTACTTGTTGTTCTTATGCTCCTAAAGATTCCATTTTGAGTTTCTTAAGGGGGAGCACTTCCATAATACCTGGTAACTCAGAAAAGAGATTATCAATTTCAGATTCTACCTTTAGGATCTTCATTTGAGCAACTGTTTATCTACTTGTAGCTCAACATCTGGCTCAACCATCATAGTATCTTCTTTTTCAACATGGTATTATCCATTCCTTCCAAGGCCAAAAAAGCACTATGCTCCTCTAGCTTCTAAGTTTGTTGAATTGGGCGAGACCCCTTGCAGACCTTAAATGAGATGGAACTTTGGAAAAACCTTCTCGAGTCACAAGCCCAGACTCTAGTCAATCGTTCTTACGAGTAGGGAAATCATGGAACAAGTGACTATGCTCATGACACTAACGACAACTGAATGGAATGTGTTCATAATCTAGGGTATGAGTCCAAATCTCACCTTGATATTCTAGATTAATCGACACTGGCAAAGGTTGAGAATGTGCATATATACACAAATACATGCATATGACATACTCCGCCCTGGTAAGGTAACTTCTGAAATCTTAACAAACATGCCAATGACATTTCCTATGCTCTCCATAATTTTTGTTAGCCAAAATCTATAGGAAGCGAGTACAAGCTAACCCAAACCGGGGCAGATAAAAATTCTTCTTTATCAGGGTTAAAATATTCCTCCCAATGCCTCATAAATAACCCAACATTATTGAAGAAGTATGGGCCACCTTCAAAAACCATGTTTTTGTCTTCTAAATTAGAGAAGACAACAATAAAAAACCTCTTTGGACATAATTTTAACTGTACTTCAACTTTAGATTGCCACTTTTGAAGAACCTGGTGTTTCAGTTCGTTCTCACTTTGTAAGCCATCCTCTAACAAATTTATTCGTTCTCACTTTGTAGGCCATCCTCTGACAAATTTACAAATAAATACATGATCCTTCATTCTCCTTCTATGATTTTCAAAATTGTTTAGTGAAATAACCAGTTTAAGATTATTCACTTCCTTTGTCAAACAATTACTCCACATACCTCTCTGCATGCCATTTAGTTCCCAAGATAGGAGCAACCTATGAAGTGCCTCCCTACTCTAACCGATCCATTAAAAAATAGTATTTTGCTAAGGGCTATTTAGTCTTTTGCAAAGGGGAAAAGTAGATGAAATTATTGCAATCTTATGAAAGTGAAAATTTAATAAAATAGTCCATGAATCCTTTATTTTTCATATCGTTTATTCAATTGGAAAACAAAAATTAAATGTCTCTTTTGGATGTACTTTACATAATTGTATGCGTATCTTTCTTATTAGTGTTGGCTTTCATAGGGATTTTCAATTCTTCACGTTGGCTTTCCTAACAAGAATTTTTAATTCTTCACGTCTAAGTTGATAGACTATGGGCTTACTTATAAGATGGGTTTTGGTATACATGTTTGTGGTTTACATTAGAATTGCAAGAAATGTATACTTCTCAAGTGAATATGTGACGTTGAAAGGACCTTTGTTAGATAAGGTGGGGACACTTTGCTTCCTTCTATTATTGTGGTTGTCCTCTTGTGAATTTCATTATATGCTTTGAAATTTGTGATTGCACATTGAAAGGACCTTTCCTAGATAAGATGGTTACACTTTGCTTCCTTCTATTATTGTGGTTGTCCTCTGTATACATCTCGTTTATTATTGTGATTTTTATGTGTATACATTTATTTTCTGCTTTTTTAGTGGGTGTGCAATTTTATGTTTTTAATGTGCAAAGATTAAATTCTTATCTCATTATTATTATTATTGGTTATGAGTTTGATTTATTTATATAGGGTACAATTTTGATTGGATGAATTAAGAGAAATTTTTTCATACAATTTTGATTGGATGAATTAGGAGAAAGTTTTTCAATGAATTAGGAGAGAGTTTTTCAAGAAGCACTCAAATTTCTAAATTTTCAAGAGTATAGATTAGATTTTCAAAAAAAAATTGCCATATTTTCTCAAAATAGTAATATACATATTTTTAACTTAGTTATCTATTTATATTTATATACTGGTAGTTGAAAAGATTTATATATAAATATAGTTAAATTTTGAATTAATATTTTATCTCCCATGTGAGTTATTGCACTCTACATAGAATAATATTAATTGAACTTTTTATTCATGACGTGGGTATTTTATAGTTGATTTAGGGCATCTTGGTTAGGGACTTATTTAAGGAGTTCGTTTTGAGTTAGATCTTCATATGCTCGGGCATTGTTACAGCTCAAAGGCATGGCGTGATATTTGAGTTAAAGGATTTAAATTTATGGGTAATTGATTTATATTAATGCAGTTTGTAATGTTAGTTTGTAGTTATAATTTGATATTGAGTTTGAACATTATAATAGCAAATATGGAATGTCATAAGTTGAATGTCATAAGTTGAATGAGTTAATTTTTTATTAATATATAGATATATTGGAAAATTTAGCATTTTAGTAAAAGATTTATATTCACAAAGAATAGATCATGAGTTAGATCTTTGTTCATTACTATAATTGTGTATATCATTTCATGGATTTATTGTATATTTTATTTTGATTATTATAACTAAAATATTTATATTTCTAAATAAATAATTATGCTGTTTTATTTTTTTGGAATAAGTTTTTGTAATTTTAATTTAATCATCAATAATTATTAAGTAAATTGTAGGATTTAATCTTAATGAAATATTTTAGAATATTTTTAATTTTAATTATAAATTAAAAGTTGAGATTTATGTCAAAAATAACTATAGCCATTTAATTTATATGGTTTCCCTAGTTAAACTTAACTTTGATCTCCATAATTCCTGATCGAGGTGCCACACGGGTGAAGGACAACGTGAGGTTGCATGCAATGTTGTGTCCCACACGGTCATCGAAGAATAAGCTGGCAACATAAACCTGTAGCGGGTCGGCGCAGCAGTATAACACCATGCTTGCCTTTATGATAGCCAGCGAATGTGGTGATAGCCAACTAACGTTGTGAGAGATACTTGCGAAACAGCGCCGCCAGGTGAAAGGTTTAATGAATGACAAGAATAGGAACAGCTACATTGTCTCCCGGTGAAGCTTGAGGCAAAAGGTGAAGGTTCAGGTGCAGACACAAAGGTGAACCAGAAGCCCGGAACTTCGTGACGACAAAATTTCAACTGGTATTTCATTCATCTTTTGATAATGGATAAATTGTTTAAATTGATTTCTGCTATGCCTTGCTCTATTCCGAATGGCGATTTCAAATTCATTTAGACCTTGCATGGCTTTCAATTCTTCAATCATAGTATGATGGATATCGATGGTCATGGTTTTTGCTCGTTTTGTGGTTATAAGACCTGCTCAGAACTGCCTGGGGGTTTAAATTTCCTTTTGTTCGTGTCGTTTGGTTTGGTTTTAAGTCCTATAGGATTAGTTGCAGTTGGTCTTCATTATTGGGTCACTTGTGGTTTTTGTCTATTTATCGGTTCCTCTGGATCCTATTATATGATAGACAAAACCAGGTTTCCAGGGAATTCCCAAAATCACGAATTGGCCTGGATGGCTTATCATGACCACCTAGCGGCTCGAAGTCTTCCTCTTGTTGTCTCTGGCCATCTGCATTCAGTTAGTCATAAGGTAGGTTCTCAGTTTTCGAAAAGGGTATTTATTCTTAACTGTCCATTCCTCTCGTGCATGCTTTGCTTTTGGGGTGTAGTCTTGAGACTTCACATGAATCGTCACTAGATAGTGGTCTCACATTTTTACATGCAATTCTACATGCATTATATTTTTATCTGGGTAGAGGTCTCACAGTCCTATATGTTTTTCCTGCCTAAGTCTGCCAACTTTTTTCTTTCAATTCTTATGTCTACGAGTCATGGGTTGACCATGCATCACCACCTGACTGGAGGCGACCTTAATAAGCTCACTTGTGTGGGTCCTTCTAATTGTTTCTTATTCAAAACAAGTATTAACACTATGTCACAATACACAGGGTTCCATAGAGTATGTATAGGTGATTACCAAGGATCCGACAACACAATTCTAAAGCACTGTCAACGGAAACCAAAGACAAAGATGGTAAAAAATGAAGATAAGGGAAAGGGGAAACAGAAGAAGACAACATCCACAATGCGAACTGGAAAACAAGGAAAGAAATCAAAGAAAGAGGTCATGGAAAGCCTTTTCGATGCATTTTCTCAAGCGAATCCACCACAGGTCAAGAATCTGATAGTTGGTTGGGAAAGAGAAAGTAACATAAAAGAGGATATGGAAATCCAGGAAGAGGTAATGTAGTTCATCAAAGACACTAGCAATACCAGAGGAAAGCTTTCCCTCTTTCACCAGTGCATTCATACTTATTGGAAAATTAAATGTGTTCTAGAAAAAGCTCTTCTAAGTATTCAGGAAATGGGAGGAGACCCTAAGGTTGCCTCAACTTTGCAAGATATTAAAAGAGAAATTCAAGAAATATGGGTCTCGCAACAACATGGCTCCGTTCATCTCGGCCGAATAGATCGTCAGCTACAAGAAATGGAGCAGGTAGATATGTTGGGGTCAAGCGTGAAGGACCCGACTCCAATAGATTCTTTTAATGATGACTGACAGTCCTTTCTAAGCTTTTTATATATGTATTTTGTGGTTATCATTTACTTTCTACAGTTTCCATATGTCAGATATAGTTACTTTGAAATAGCTGCAATAGCTGCTAGTACAGGACTAAAATAGTTTCAATATTGGATGACTTTTAACGCTTTGAGGTGGCCAACAGACCTGGTTTCCTTCAAGCAAGTTGAGGCCACCAGGTTTTGATATGTTGAACTTGTCCTTTTTTTATAATAGAAAATAAACAGGCACTGCTAAACTTACAAAAAAAAAAAAAAATTAAAAAAAAACTTTGAACTCCCATAACAACATAAATATGTGGTAAAAGATCCAAATACGAAATTTAAATTAAAATATCCATATATTTATAACTAATTGATTTTAAATTTGATTGCAAAATATCCCAAAATAATTTTTTTTTTTTTCCAAGTTAAAAAAAGTTATTATAACTTAGTTATCAAATTACAAATACGACAAACATCACTCCTATCAGCAAATACAGACTAACTCATAATTATTATACAAAAACAACCACATCACTAAAATTACCCACTAGTAAGACAAACTTTCACTCCTTAAACATATTGCACTTCATGATTGAAGGGCTAATCACAAAAAAATCACAATCTTACAATCATGTTGCCGGCTAATCCAAACAAAAAAAATCACAATCTTACGATATTCGGCTAATCACCCAAAAAAAATAAAAAAATCACAATCTTTCAATCAGAATATCGTGGAGTGAACGGGACTTGTACTTGAATCCAAGAGTGTGGGCATTGCAAACTAGAGATTGCGTACAAGCAAGGTTCAGCGATCAACATCTCCATAATTTATCCAGACACTACAATATATTAACTCCCATGCTGCTGCGTTCTCTACTCCACTGGGATCTCTTCGAGCAGAGAGTTGAGACAAGCACACAGTGGAGGCTTGCAATATCTCATCTGCAGCATCCATGGCAACTAATTCCTTCACAAACTACTCTTCTCTTTTTCTGAACATTTCAATAACATCATACTCTGCTAGGTTCCCTGGTCACCATCCTCACCCTACAGTTGTGTTTTCTATAAACACTGCAGAAGAGAAGCCCCCCGCAATTAAGTCATCCAAGAACAAACCTGCGCATGTGAACAGTGTGGGATCTCAAACCCATGGCCTCAAATCCACGTCCTCTGCTACTCTTCTATGCAAAACCCCTCTTGCTGTCCTGAGAAATCCTAACTTGCGTTCGTTAGCAGCGGATTTGTGCAATGCCGTGGACGAGTTTATCAATAATTATTTGGAGAAAGTGCCTCTGAAACCTTGGGTGGATCCTCGCCTTGTTTTGGCCGATAACTTTTCTCCTGTAGAGGAGACGGAACCCTTAGAGTGTGTTAAAATAGAGGGCACTCTCCCCGCATGCCTCGATGGCGTTTACATTCGCAACGGACCGAACCCAAGATTCATGCCCACCAGCGGTCACCATCTCTTCGATGGCGACGGGATGCTTCACGCCATCAGAATCAAGAACGGGCGCGCCACGCTGTGCAGTCGTTTCGTGCGCACCCACAAATTTGTTCAAGAAGATATTGCAGGACGCCCCTTGATGCCCAACGTCTTCTCCAATTTATACACCTCGGGAGCCGGATTCGCCAGGGGAGTCTTACTTGCCCTTAGAGTGGCTCTCGGCCTCTTCGATCCCTCCAACGGCGTGGGATTGGCCAATACTAGTGTTTTATATTTCAATCACAAATTCATGGCTCTGGCCGAGTCGGATCTGCCGTATGTGGTCAAGCTCACGCCACGTGGCGATGTCGAAACCATTGGAAGATCTGGTTTCGACGAGAGGCGACAATTCATGTGCATGACGGCGCACCCCAAAATCGATCCCGACACGGGAGAGCTCTTCGCGTTTCGTTACGGCCCTTTTCCTCCGTTTCTCAATTATTTCCGAGTGTCGCCCACCGGGAAAAAGGAGCCCGACGTCGGAATTTGCTCGATGCGACGGCCGTCGTTTATTCACGACTTTGCGATCACCAAGCAGTACGCCATATTTCCAGACACTCAGATTGTGGTGAAAATCGTGGACATGATTCTGGGAAGGGGTTCTCCCGTGGGCTGCGACACGGCCAAGGTCCCGCAGCTCGGTGTTCTCCCGCGCTACGCTACGGACGAGGGCGCGATGAAATGGTTGGACGTCCCGGGCCTCAATTTCTTCCATTCGCTCAACGCGTGGGACGAGGGCGACGAGATCGTGTTAATTGTGGCCAATTCGGCCCCCGTGCAGCAGGTTCTAGAGCAAACCCATCTGGTCCATTCCACAGTAGAGAAGGTCCGCATAAATTTGACAAACGGGACTGTGTCCAGAGAGCCACTTTCTTCAAAATGTTTGGAGTTCGGGGTCATCAATCCGCGGTTCGCTGCGAAGAAGAACAGGTACGCATACATGTCGATAGCAGCACCGTTGCCTAAATTCTGCGGGGTCGTTAAACTCGACTTTGATATGGCGAAAGCGACGGGTGCCAAGGAGTGCGTGGTTGCGTCGAGATTGTATGGCGAAGGTTGCTTCGGTGGTGAGCCGTTCTTCGTCTCCAGGACTTCAGATTTAAAGGCAGAGGAAGATGATGGGTATATTGCGGCCTTTGTCCATAATGAAGGGACGTGTATTTCCAGCTTTGTGGTCATGGATGCACGGTCTCCCACATTAGAAATCGTTGCCTCCGTCGAGCTCCCTGTAAGAGTTCCTTATGGATTTCATGGACTTTTCGTGAGTGATCGAGCCTTGCTCAATCAAAATGAATCTTAATTTATTGATTATCAAATTCTATTCATGAGATGTAGATTAATTAGCATGTATGTTTTTAGTTTCAATTAATTAGCTGGCATGCTTTTAGTTTCAATGAAATTTTAAAGGGAGTTAATTGTTAAAAGTCGTAATAATTTAATTTCCGTAATTATAATTTTGATAATAACATTTAGTTATTATTTAAATATTGATTTAATATAACAATCTAAGTAACAACATTCAATTATTAATCAAAATTTAATTTTAAATCATTTTTAATATAAAGATATTTTTTATTTTGAAAATTAATGACTATAAAATGAATAAAATCCCAAATTCTAGTGTTTAATTTTCTGCATAGGTTGTCGAACACATATAAATTAGATTTCAACATTATCATTGTCATTATCAATGTTATTATCATCATGGTTATTGTTAGGGTCATTGTTGTTGTCATTATTGTTGTCATCATCATTATTATCATCATCATCATCATTATCAGATCCTCATTATCATCATCATCATCATCATCATCATCCTGATCATCGATGTCATTGTCGTCTATATGATCCTCATCATCATCCTTGTCATTATCATTATCATCATAGTCAATGACATTGTCATTATCATCATCACCATCATCATCATTGTCGTCGCCATTGTCTTCCTTATCATCATCATCATCATCATTATTATTATCATTATCATCGACCTAATCATTATCATAGAGCTTGTCCAACAAATATGATATTAGATTAACTTCATCATTGTCATCATCATTGACGTCATTGTCGTTGTCAATGTCATCGTCATCGTTGTCAATGTCATCGTCATCGTTGTCACTGTCATTAGCATCATCATCATCATCATCATCATTGTTGTCATCAACCATGTCATTGTCGTTATCATCATCATTGTCATTACGATCATCAACCTCTTTGTTAACACTGGAAAATCATACAAGCAAAAGACATTAGAAAATGTCAAGCAGAAGGTACAAATAAAGATTTATAGGGAAGACAAACATTACAAGCGCTAAAATTTTTAACTTTTCCTAAGGTCAAGAAGGAAAATTTATTAAATTTCCCACAAGAAGCACTGAGCCCAGGCGATCATTGTGGATTTTTCTTCAATAGATGCGAAGATTACCGCGACTACCTCTCAAAGAGCCACGCGGTCCTGAGGATGCGGAAAGTCACCATCTGGGGCCACTTGGCACACTTGGAGAAAAATATTCTCACTCAAGCTAGCCAAGTACAGCCGCCTTAGAGCCACCTTGAGGCATTAGTGTATCACATAAAGGAATCATAACCCCCACTCTTGTGTCAACATCCATCTTGTACCAAGAGAGGGAGGGAAATTTTGAAATTTTTCTATAAAAGCCAGCCATGGAAGAGAAACATGAGAACAGATTGTTATGCTGGCCAAATTGCTCAGAAACAAACCAACTTGTGATGTCCAGTAGTAAGAGGATTGGAAGGATTCCGTTGTTGGCCATCCAACACCTCAATCCAAGAGAGAAGAGTTCACCATGTGTCCGTCGATCTACCATCCTTCGAGAGGTAAGAGAGGCTTGCTGAAAGCTTAAGGGGAAGAGACCCCTTTGTCTTGGATATTGGAGCTCCGTAACTCTAAGGATCCACTACAAGAGATTTATCATTCTATCTTCTACTACTACCAACACCTAATAAAGGGAGAAAGCTCTCCATTGTTGAGTTATTAGTGTGTTTTCTCGATTGAGTGTGTTCTTGTACATGCTATTTTGTTTTTATTTCGTTGTTTATGTAGCATGTTATGTTCCATTTAACTTAGCTTATTTCCTGTTGAACTTGTTCCACTAACGTTTGACAAACCAATTGAACTATGAATTTCTTGTAGGAAAGTAGCCTCCCTATTAAGCACAGTGTATTTCGTCTGCCCATGCGTCAAATACACTACAACAGGAATGGTGACTCCACTAGATTCTTTCTTTTGAGCTAATGGTTGTTGATGCACATCCTGTCTCCTACTTAGACTTGCTGCAAAATCACTTATGCTTCTTCTCAGCACTTTCCAGTTACCCGCGGTGAGAAATTTGTCCTAGAGAAGGCATTATTTTTCAGTCTCTCCAATCCGCGCGCATTCAATCCAGAAAAACGCGCTATCTTCGCGCCTGTGTGAAGATAAGCTGCGAGGTAGGTAGTGAGCTCAATTTTCATTGTTTTTTCTCAAATTTTTGCAGTTGTAATGTGTTGGCAACCCATAAGAAATTTTCCATCACTGTGCTTTGGTATTTCATGATTGTTTAGGACACTTTTTGCTGGAGTTCGGCCTAGCAAATAGCTTGTTTTAATTTTAGTTTTTTATCATTGCAAATCACACATAGTTTAAGTAGGAGAAAGTAAGTGGCCTTCAATCCACATATGCTATCTGAAAAAATGATTTGCTGGTAAAAGATACCAAACACATAGAGTAATTAGCAGAAAAGTAAGTGGCCCATACATCCACACATCTTTAGTTAATTCTTTTTTTTCAATTTTTGCATTAGATTAGTTTAATTTTTGCATTAGGATTCGGACCAGGACCAAACTATTGAAAAGAAGACAAGTAATATTTGCCACCCTTGCACCTCATGGTGAGCCTGGGTATGCATATGAACGCTTTCTTAAGATAGTTTTCCATCTCCCTATAGTGTAAAACTTAGTCTAACTAGGCAAGACGTAAGTGGCCCATAATCCACACATCGTTTATTTTTGCAAGGAACAATCACACATGGCTTAATCAGAGAAGGACTGTAAAGGATCACCGCATATCCACATCTCATAACACTTGTGATGGTACACTCCAAAGCACAGACGAAGCATCGGTAAGCATTGGACCAAAAGACACCTAGTGTGTTAGGACCTTTGGGACCTTTTTCATCTTCTTACAGTTACTTCACCAAGGCACACCCTAAGAAAATTAAGACTCTCTAAAAATAACCACTGATCGAACTCACTAAATTCTCCCCATACGGGCCACAAAAGAAATTATAGTTTGGGTTAGGACCATCGGGGGTAGGCATCCAATAAGTTGTTGTAGTCATTCTACATTTTGAAACATAAAAGTTGAATTTTTAGGGAGCATAAAATCTGTTTATCCTCCCTCGGAACAAATACCCAAGCGTTACCAAAGACCCGTTTTAGAGGGGGTTAAGCTTAGGCCCAGTGTGTGCAGTACTTTTTGGGGCTACCTGACCCATCTAGTGCTCAGTACTTGTAGCTGAATACCAAGAAGCTCAAGACTCGAACGCTCACGTGGGACGACGGTACTTTAATGGCTAAATCTAGGGCATCCTTCCCTATAGGTGACGGTGCAGGCACCACTAGATCCTCTTACCATTACCTTGGTTGATTCTTCGGCTTTTATAAGGCATCGTTAGTTATTTTGGGACTTTAGCCCCAGTACCCATCAGAAGACATCTTTGCAAGGCCCAGTTACATTTGAGAGTGTATGGACGATTAGGTATATTTAGGCTTTTGAGTATCATACGCAAAATAACCAAACCATATTTTTTGTTTTCCTAATTAGACAACATTAATCTAAAGGAAAACTTACCTCTTATTTTTTCACTTTGTTTTATGTATGTGATCATATTTTCTTTGATAATAATCTTCCTTCTCTCAGTAAACCAAAAATATTTCCAAATATTAAGCTAGTTGACACCATAACGGACCCAATGGGACCTCATCGATCTAGGCAGTTTTTGGACCTCCCCACATTAGAGGGAGGAGTGCCAGGTCTTTCGCCATTTAGGCGTCAAAGACGACACACTGCCACCATTATTGGTTCATCTTTTATCAGGGCATCTTTGGTTGGAAACCCCCAAGGGTCACCCAACATCACACCAGAGGAAACCCCAGCAGGGTCACCACACTCAACTCCTCCCACAACTCCTGGAGGGCATAGAAGCGCTACCCCTTTGGGGAGTCAGTAGAACACACAATAGGGTACGTCATAGGGTAATATTCCCCACAAACCCCCCATAAACCATTACACTCAGATACCTGTGTTTCCATAGTACACAATGGCAGTCAATACTCAGTTACCCTTTTTAGCATTATTAAACCTTCGAGATCTATCAAATCTAACTAATGACCCCATTGCACATAGCCCTAATTGGCCCCCCATGCCCATGAAGCTCCTCTCATACATACCAAAATTCGAAAGGAAGCAAGCGGAAGACCCTGGAAATCATATTATGACTTTCCACATATGGTGTCTGTCCAATAGTATCATTGACGATACTATTCGACTGAGACTGTTCCAATGCACCCTAATTGGGCCTGCTGCGAAATGGTATGTTGAGCAGCCTTCTGCTTCGCATGGAACCTTTAGCGCACTCGCTACTGCATTCCTCACTTATTTTCATCTACCCATCCACCATGATTTGGGGATGGAATTGTTGACTCATTTTAGGCAAACACTAGTTGTCCATATCTTGGACCATCTCCACAAATGGTGACAACGTTGTAGTTTGTGCAAAGCCAAACTTGACGATAGAGTTTTACTAGTCTTGTTTTTGAAAACTCTCACAGCAGAGATCTCAAAATATGTGGTGACACAAGGACCTACCTCCAAGGAGGACGCCATTGGAAAATCCCACCAGCTTGAACTCATCTATACCCAATCATGATATATCTACAATGTCCAGATAAATGCCCCATGCCTGCAAACTTATAGAGATTTTCCAGGCGCGTTGAATACCATAGACATCTTGATCGGGTCATTGACCCAAGGTCACCTAGGCAGAAATATCCAATACCCAGGATATTCGTATGATTCTACCCAGAAGATGACGTAACCTGGCTACCACCAAAGTCAATATGCACCTTTACAGAATATGACGAATAAGGTGTTATCATACCACCAATAGTAGGGAGGCTCATAATCACCCTCGCAGGGAAACCAATACTCAGCTAGGAATGCTGATGGAAGAGATTCCCCCTAGCAACGATACCCCAACCAGGGATAGGGAAACCAATATTCTCCTTTCCCTACGCAAAATCCACCACTGCATAACAATGCGTCAGTCAACGTAGTGAAACCATATCAGGCTCAGCAGCTCCAGTATTATGACTGGGAGAATTGTACTAATCCTCCTAATGTTGCAAGAAAGAAGCCTACGAAAAAACAAAAGGGAGACTCCAGACAGGGGGCAGTAACTAGCAACGCCCCCTGCGATTTCAGTCTGGGGACAACCCCAACCAAAATAAAAACTAGGAGCCAAACAACAACTCTCAAGGGAAGAACAAGAGGTCCATTCTAAGGACAAACCATTATTGTGCCATATGTGGTGAGTACGCCCATTACACTCACCATTGTCCTGAACTCCCCAAACTGAAAAAATTTCAGGGTAACCATGGAAAAGGGGGACCTACACAGCAAATTGTTGTAATGCAGGAACCCTTCCCCCACCAAGGAGTGGTTAATACCCAACAACAACAACCACCGCAAAACGATACAGGGAGCAGAAGCCACGAAATTTACATGACTGGCAAAGAAGTTTTCTTCCAAACAAGGAACGGGAACTATGACAACCCTCTGAACACCAACCCATCAGGTACGAGCACGAGTGCACCTACTGCACCATTGGTCACCATATTCAAAGTACCTGTTGAGCCCCTTCCAAAGGTGATTAAGCGGCCAACTAGGCGTGTAGGACACCACTCAAAATTTTCCCATAACTACAGCATAGTGGATGATTTAGCACAATCACTTGCTGCTATGTCAGCCTTAGAAGTCCTACAATCATGTCTAAAATTATGGAAAGCCTTAATTTCCGCATTAGGCGCAATCTACCCCTTCGATTCGCACCTAATGGCTTTTGACCTAGATAAATCCACCCCCAGGTTTCCTTCTCTCGTCGCCTTCCAGATACCGGTGTTAGTCCAAAATATCACCATACATCGATGCATCATTAACGAAGGAGCATATACATGAATCATGTCCAAATTTGTTTGGAAGAAGTTGGGATCACCTGAACTGAAACCATCTGACATCATGCTTAGAGCATACAACAGTCGACCTTCAGCTCCCATCGACCTATATCAAAATTTCCTTGTAAATTTTGTCAGAAAGATGGTCCTTATAGACATTGAAGTCTTGGACGCTCAGCTTGACTACAATATACTCCTCGAGCGGAGTTATATGTATACCATGACTGCAATAGCATCCTATGTTTTTTGAGTGATGATGTTCCCCCATGAAGATCGAGTCATCAACGTTGACCAACTTACATACTATGATAAGAAACCCATGATGGATCTTGATGTCGTTCTACCTTACGTAAACACAACTAAGGAATCGCTCATGCGGTACCATGAATTTGGCCCTAGTCAATTCAAACCATCATCGATCCTAGGATCATTCCTAGGAGATCCCCCTATCATACCAGAGGCAGCCCCAAAAATCACGAGGGCACCGGTGTGCATGATGCTACCATCAAACACCGAGACTAGCTTGGAGATGCAAACCAGTAGTACGGAGATCGAAGCCACTGACACGTCTTTCCTACCCTACGCCATCGCCCAAACCCATTTTTATACCCCCCACCTGGTTTTGTGTCAAAGAAATTCTTGGAAACTATTACATTTCCAAACATGGCTTTCGCAATACCTATCTAGTATTTGGTCCCACTTGCCATGCTGGGAAGTCGTGGCATCACTTCTACAAGGATAACCCCTATCACTCCTCAAGAGGCTACAACAGTTAACGAAACTCTCATAGTAGCGCCAACTAACGCAACCAATAAAACCAACAAAAAAGGGAAGAAAATCGAAAACCCCAACATACCTAGGGAATTACTTGCACATTATGTGATATCGTAGGCCATCCCACCAATATTTTCACGGAGTTAGATGATTAAAACCTCTTATAAGCACCGAAAGAAATGTCACGGCCCTAAGTTCCCATAAAAAGGAACATGCCACAAAAAATCAAGGGAAAGCATTGCACACCAACCATGCATGTGCCATATGCGAACATTATGGGCATTACACTGATCATTTCCCATAGATGCCATGATATAGGGATGCCCTGCAAGCCCTAGAGCAGTCATACTAGCAAGATCCCTCAAATCCACCCATGCAGATGGACGAGGGAGAGCCTAGAACCATATTGTACCTATGAGAGGAGCCTACATCTTTCACATACATAGTCACTCCAATAGATGAAAGATGAAAAACAGAGGCCACTCAGCCAACCCCAGTTTGCGCACTATGCGACGCACCTCACCACTTAGTCACATAGTGTCCCAAATTAAGGGCGTTCACCCATTGGTACCAAATCCCTCACATTTCCCAAAGCAGCTTAATCTGACATTGATCTGAAAATGGGTTGGATAACTTGTTATACTTTTCAAGAACCTCCCACTCAATTAAACAAATAAAAGATCTAGCTTATAATTGACTTTTGCGGAATTTTATACATGAAATAGGTGTAATGTTTTTAACTGTTTAAGTGATTTAATACCATTTGTTTTTGCTGATTTTAAACATGTGAAATAGCCATATAATGCAACAAATAAACATCAACACATAACAACAAATTTAATCTAAAATTTCACCCAAATATCATGGGCTACGTCTCCTTGAGCACTTGTCACCTTGACTTGGCTCTTTGGGATTATGGAAAATTTCTTTTACAAGTTACAAAAATCAACTCCATTGGTTAACTAAACTGAACCAAAGGGTTTAGGATTTCATTTATATCCCTTTCATGGTTGTCATCACTCTGAAAACAGATCTAGGCTTCCTTAGACTTGATTCCTTGAGTCGGTGCTCTTGAGATACACTGAGCTTCTCTATGGCACTAACTCCCTCAGAATTATTTTTCTGTCCTTGAAACCTCACCTACTATCTCCAACACATATCAAACTTCCAAAATGGACTGATCATTTTCTCAAAATGAGCACTGGCTCCCCAATCTAGGCCTCCATCCACTCTTGGCCCTAGGCTGCCCAAAACTTCCTTGTGGCTCTTCGACCTTAAAAAGTCTTAAAAAGTCTCTGAAAATAATTTCATTGGATCCAAAATGTCCAAAATAGTCAGAATAGACTATTAACTTGCATAAATTGGTCTCTGGCTGCTCCGGTTTCACCTCCAACACCTGGTGGCACCCCCTAGGGTCAAAGAAAACTTCTCTATATGTTCTCGGCCTCTAGAAGTCCTCAAAGCTTCTGAAAAATCCATAAATGGATAAAAAAGTATTAAAATAGTCGAAATAGACTATTGGTTTGTTGAATAAGGCCTCTAGCTACCTTGGCTAGGCCTCAAACTACTGCTGGCACTTACTGGCCCTGGTGGCCCCTGCAACTTCACTGAATCATATTGGCCTTCAAAGGTCCTCTACAGGCTCTAAAACCCACACCATTAGTTCCAGAATGTCTGAAACATCCAAAATTGACTATTGGATTACTGAGAAAGGCCTCTAGCTGCACTGGCTAATCCTCTTTCTGTTGCTGGCCCCTGGTGGCCTTGGTGGCCCCTTGAACTTCTCTGAAGAAAAAAACCTGCTCAAAAGTCCTCTGATGGCTCTGAAACCCTCACCAATGAGTTTCAAATTTCTGGGATAGTCGGAATTTACTATTTTCACTCCAAAATTGGTGGAATCTAGCTCAAGATAGAGCCTAAACTCAATTTGTCCAGTGACCCCTAAAAATCCTCCACCAAAAATGGTGAAATTGCAGTTAATTGCAGATAGGTTTGGAAATCTGCCTAACTTTTGGGCTCGTGCCAAATCTTCCGCCAAAATAGACGTTAACAACAACTATAACAACTGTAGCCTGGATACATTTCATAAGAATGCGGTCATGAAGACCGTTGGGCGGAACCCAATGCTGAAACCATGGTGGAGTTTAATGCACTGGAGTTTGTAAACAGGTTCACGAAACCTCTGACGTAAACCTCGATATTTGACCATGTGAACACACAAACTACAAAATTCTTGGAATTTAGGGCTTGAATCCTTGGGTCTGGTCACGGGTCGGCGGTCCTATGGGGAGGGGCTGGCCCCTCCAAACCCCTGATTGCAAATGTGTTTAACATTAAATTAAACCGCAAGATTTATACGATTAAGATCCATGGTTGGAAGAGATGGTAAAGCTTGGGCCTGGCGGGCACAAGGTCCAGGGTTTGACCCCCGACTGCCCCAAAAAAAATTTAGACCATCAAACGTGGGCCATGTGGCGACCTCCGGGCTTGCCACATGGCGACCTCCCATTGGCCAAAACCACAAATCGTACAACCCATGTGCAAATAACAATGCAACACTTGTTAACCTACTATAGGTCCGGAAGGAATATTCTGGGAAATATTTTGAGGAATATTCCAAGAATATTTCAGGAATATTCCCTACAATATTCTCTTTTTTTAATATTCAAAGACCAGTCAAACTTGGTCAAAAACCAAAAATTGCAGTTTACTGGACTTTTCAAAACGCGATAACTTATTCATACCATGTCGGTTTTTCGAATCGTTCATGGCACCAGAATCACGAAGATGAGATCTATCTGGTCACTCATGTTCGGGACACTTCTGAACACTTTGAAATTTTAGCTATCACTTAGGTCCTTGATCCAAATCTAATCACACCTCCCCATGGGGAATCTTTTGGACCCCAAAAGACTGATTACCTGAACTGTTCAGTAGATGAGAGTACAACACCCTCACTTTTTAGCCTCCATACACTTTGCCTTGCATGGCTTAGTGACTTTGAGCCCAACTCGAAGGTAGTCAACACTTCCCCTCCTTAGATTCTCTTGTCCTCCTGTCAAGAATTGTCTTCCTTGAACTCACTCAAAAATTTCTGGCGAGAAATTTATAGAAGATAGCTGAACATCATACCCTTGATCATCGATCCAAGGCAGCTCAAAAAAACATGAGATTACAACAGAAAACATGCATACATAATTGAAATTTGCATATGTACAAATGAATGTATGTCTTATTGTGTTAAGAAGTAAAACCACTTCTCACCAAGCCACTTCCACGACGAATTTCGCTACTGCAAATATTCTTCATGTGAAACATCTATTCTCACATCAATGACGGAACCTTTGGTTCCACTTTCGCCAGTCTTTCTATCCTCTTGCCTCATGTGCTTAGGATGATTAGTTGGATGCAATGTCCAACATTGGGAAACAACATGTCCCTTCTTCTGGCAATGTGTGCAAGTCTTTTACACCTTCTTTGTAAGTTGTCTTTGCTTCAACTGTTTCCTATATGCCTTCATCCTCTTCCAGCGTTTTGAAACAACATGGTTACACATACCACAATATGCACAGCAACTCTTTCTTCCATTCAAGCATGTAGAATTGTCATGCCTTGTAGAAACATAATCAACTTGACTATGGGAATAATTATACCTCAAATGCTGCTTTGCATGTCCATCTTTTATACCTACTTGAGAAGATGAACTAGTAGAAGTTCCAGCTTTCTTTTGAAGACTAACATCAGTGTTCATGTCTTGATAGCTATCTGAACTTTCATGCTCGCCATAAGCCGCATGTCCACACACATCTTGCTACAACATAGGCTTCAAACAATGGCAATCAACTTGAAAACAAAATTGACATGTTTTTGGTTTAGAACTTGGAATAAAAGTTCTTTTTGAAGTTGTTTCAAATGCCTTCATGGCTATAGAGTTTTCGCCATAAGATTGAACATAACCAAGACCAAATTTCATAGGTCTTTCCTCAAGCAAAATAGGATCAATCATGCCTTGTGCATGTTTTCCTAAACCCTTGCCTTCATAGCCCATTTTAAACATAAACTTGGACCCTATACCTCTAGTGTGATTTTCAAATGAACCAACACATCTTTTTGAAGAGGAAACAAAAGACAAATTAGAGTGAATTACCTCTGCTTCACGCATGTTATTGGTTAAGGCCTCTTGGGCTTGATGGATCTGCATCTCCATCTCATGAAATCTGTGAAGAATTTCTTCTTTCTCTTGCTTCATAGCAACCAATTTCTCACGAAGTATAGTGCTTTCTCTTCTATCTTCAAACAAAATTTGCACCATATCCTTCAAGACGTAGAAGTCTCGCTTCATGTCTTCATCGAAGAATCTTATGAAGGAGGAGGATTTGGAAACCTCACTTGATGAAGTTGTCATCATTATTTCAATGAACAAAATAACTTCAATCAAAAATTCCAAAGCTTTCAAAAAAAATTGACAAAGCTTTTGAACAAAATGTCTGTAGAGTCAAGCTCTTCTTCAAGCAGCCTTGTGCAAACAAAACCTCTTATGCTTCAAGGATTACCATATGGTCCTTTGGGTAAAGAGAATGCCTTCAAATTTCTTCTTTCTTGTCCTCTTATGGACTTAGCTAATAGTAGCTTTCCCTGCACCTCTAGCAAACTCAAGTAACAGTCGATTTGCAAAGAGTAAAATTCTTTGCAATGTTTAAACACCTTTAAAGTCAAACAAGAAATCTATTATTCTGTCAATAAAGAAACTATGATCTGATACTAACTTGATCTAAAAATGGGTTGGATAACTTGTTATACTTTTCAATCACCTCCCACTCAGTTAAAAAAATAAAAGATCTAGCTTATACTTGACTTTTGAGGAATTTTATACTCGAAATAGGTCTAATTGTTTTAATTCTTTAAGTGCTTTAAGACCATTTGCTTTTGCTGATTTTAAACATGTGCAACAACCATACAATGCAACAAATAAACATCAACACATAACAACAAATTTAATCTAGGAGTTCATCTAAATATCATGGGCTACATCTCCTTGAGCTCTTGTCATCTTGACTTAGCTCTTTGGGATTATGGAAATTTTTTTTTACAAGTTACAAAAATGAACTCCAATGGTTAACCGAACTAAACCAAAGGGTTTAGAATACCATTTATATCCCTGTCATGGTTGTCATCACTTTGAAAACATATCTAGGCTTCCTTAGACTTGATTCCTTGAGTCGGTGCTCTTAAGCTACACTGAGCTTCTCTATGGCACTAACTCCCTCATAAATATTTTTCTATCTCTAAAACCTCACCTACTATCTCCAACACATATCAAACTTTCAAAATGGACTGATCATTTTCTCAAAATGAATGTTGGCTCCCTAATCTAGGCCTCCATCCATTGTTGGCCCTAGGCTACCCAAAACTTCCTTGTGGCTCTTCGACCTTCATAAGTCTTCAAAAGTATTTGAAAATACTTTCATTGGATCCAAAATAGTCAGAATAGACTATTCACTTGCAGAAATTGGTCTTCGGCTGCTCCGGTTTTGCCTCCAACACCTGGTGGCACCCCTTGGCTCTAAGGTCAAATAAAAATTATTTGTGGGTTCTCGACCTCTAGAAGTCCTCAAATTCTTCTAAAAAATCCATCAATGGATTCATAAGTATCAAAATAGTCGAAATAGACTATTTTTTTGCTGAATAAGGCCTCTAGCTGCCTTGGCTATGCCTCAAACTGCTGTTGGCACTTACTGGCCCTAGTGGCCCCTGCAACTTCACTGAAGCATCTCAGCTTTCAAAATCCCTCTACAGGCTCTAAAAACCACACCATTAGTTTCAAAATTTCTGAAACATCCAAAATTCACTATTGGATTACGGAGAAAGGCCTCTAGTTGCACTAGCTAAGCCTCAGTTTGTTGCTCGCCCCTAGTGGCCCTAGCGGCCCCTTAAACTTATCTGAAGAAAAAACCTGCTCAAAAGTCCTCTGATGGCTCTGCAACCCTCACCAATGAGTCTTTAATGTCTGAGATAGTTGAAATTTACTATTGGCACTCCAAAATTGGTCGAATCTAGCTCAAGATAGAGCCTAAACTCAATTTGTCCAGTGACCCTTAAAAATCCTCCACCAAAAATGGTGAAACTACATTTAACTGTAGATAAGTTTGGAAATTCGCCTAACTTTAGGGCCACACAAAATATTCCGCCAAAATAGACGTTAACAATAACTGTAACCGCGGGTAGCCTGGGCACATGTCATAAGAATGCGCGGTCATGAAGACCGTTGGGCAGAACCCAATGTTGAAACCATGGTGTAGTTTAATTGCATTGGAGTTTGTAAACAGGTTCACGAAACCGCCAACGTAAACCTCGAGCTTTGACCATATGAACATGCAAACTACAAAATTCTTAGCGGTTAGGGCTTAAAGCCTTGGGTCTGGTCACAGGTTGATGGTCATATGGGGAAGGGTTGGCCCTTCTAGACCTCAATTGAAAATGTGTTCAACATTAAATTAAACCGCAAGACTTATATGGTTAAGATCCATAGTTGGCGGAGACAGTAAGGCATGGGCTTAGCGGGCACGAGGTCCAGGGTTCAACTCCTGGCCGCCCCAGCAAAAGTTTATACCATCAAACCTTGGCCATGTGGCGGATTCCCATTGGCCAAAGCCACAAATCGTACAACCCATCTGCAAATAACAATGCGACACTTGTCAACCTGCTATAGGTCTGGAAGGAATATTCTATTTTTTTTTAATATTCAAAGACCATTTAAACTTGGTCAAAAGCCAAAAATTGCAGTTTACTGGACTTTTCAAAATGCGATAACTTCTTCATACGGTGTCATTTTTTCGTACCGTTCACAGCACCAGAAATCAGGAAGATGATATCTATCTGGTAGCTTAGGTTCGGAACACTTTCGAACACTTCGAAATTTGAGCTATCACTTAGGTCCTTGATCCAAATCTGATTGATCAGACATCGGCGACATATGTGTCAGATTTGTCGAAGAAACCATCACGTGCGTTGTTGTCCCCACATCCATCGGTTTCAATCCATGTTGGATTTGATGAGACGATTCATCGCTGAAAATTTTGACTTAGCCGGCTCGGGTACGAAACCCGTGAATAGCACTACCATTCGAGGGACGGAAAAAACAAGGACCATATTATATGTGTCCGAGGAGAGGCTATCACATGAATGACCACCTCCCCACCGTTATTTCCCTCAAGCTCCTATCCAAATATGCGCACTCTGTGATGAACGCGATCACTTAATTGTTGACTGTGCATCCCTAAAGCTATTTCGGAGATGGTATCCTGTCAACCCCGTATACTACGACAAATTACGAGCAGTTGAGTATTCGGGTCAGGCGTTTTTCAGGCGACCACCCGGTTCGTCGTTGTCCCTATATCCCCTAATTTTGTTTAGCGTTAAACATTTTACGTCGGGCCATAGTACACCTCACCGTAGCAAACGAATCAGATTCAACATCCGTGGAAAGTTTGACAACGCAAGAAAATGTGGCAACGAGGTACATTTTCTTCATTTCAGCAGAAAAATGGCCAACAAATGGGCACACCATCACCCCTAACTGCCCTCCATGGATAATACCAACCTGCGCATTATGCAACGCATGTAACCACTTGGTCACCCTATACGCGGATCTAGAATCATTCCGCAAATGGTACCCAATCACTCTAGCAGTCCAAAGGGAACAGAGTACCAAGAAAAGACAGTCTTGTCTGGTTTTTCAAGGCAACCATCAGACTCGACATTGTACTTACATCTCCCAAGTATGCCATTTTTTAGACACCATACACTCATTGGATGTCCAACACCTGGATATAATTGGTCTATAGCCAAGATAGACTAACACAAGGCAATCTGCCCCAAAGAAGCTCACCCCCCATCATTACCAAAACATTAGGAAGGCTAATACAACCCATCATCCTAGCAGGGCCCAAAACCATCCAAGGACGGCATGTGGGTTGTGCAATAGAAATGACCACCGAATAAATCAATGTAAGGAACTTAAGAAACTTACTGACAGTCTTCACATGGTCACCCCCATCCCACATATCACTCTCCAATCAAGAGAATATCACACATTGCTATTGCAATATTTGCTCACAATTCCACCATACGATGGATTGTGAGTACCTCCCAAGGCTATGAGTGACAAGGGCATATTTGAGTCTGAACTCCCCAAAATATCTAGACCAACCAAAACCAAAAAATCGGAGATGGAAAAAGTGCAAACATGCCCCAATGCCCAATCATCTCCGAGCGTCCACTTTAGGCAGAAAGAGTAGTGTTGGTTCTCATACCATCTACTCGATAAGAACCTTGACACTGTGCACCATTTGCACAAGTCACAATCACGAAACAAAGTTGTGCCCCTTAATGGAAACATTTAGGCACCTCTGCACTCAGTGCAGCTTCCAAATCCAGGAAAGTGCGAGTACCCTTAGTACGCCATGTGAGGAACATAATCTTTCTCTCATAGAAGCCACCACAATAGAAATTCCTCCACCATCCAACATCGACGACACACAACACCACATACAATTCATCGCATGATGCATGGGAACCATGTCTCTTGTTGTCTGCTCATCTATCGTTGATGTTGAGACTGCTACACCTACAATAGTAGTTGTACCATTGAGGCTGCACACTCAATCAGTCTGCACCCCGTCAACCTCATCTAGTTCCATAACATCGACTATGGAATCATACTCATGTCTATCAAACAGGTTATTTCTAGCCCACCTAGGATTCACACACGAATTTGCGTCACCATATTACCCACATTCCAATGGACAGGTAGAAGTTGTCAACAAAGTGCTTAAAACAATATTACAATGTATGGTGAATAACCATAAGACAAACTGGCACCACATGGTTTTTTCAGCCCTGTGGGCATACCGCACGGCAGTTAAAAACTTAACAAGATTCACACCTTTCCAACTAGTGTACAAGGTAGAAGTCGCGATTCCCATCGAACGCGAAATCCCCGACTTACACGCCGCCATCAAACTCCTCAATGATACCCAGTGTTTAGAACAACGATTGGTACAGTTAGAACTCATCGACGAAAATCGACGAGAGTTGCTCCAACATAATGAGGCACATAAAAAACAGGTAAAAGCATCATTCGACTGCAACATCATCCCATGTCCATTTACCGAGGGAGAGTTAGTCCTCTGCTACGATGTCACGAAAGAGGCCCTAGGACCTGGGAATTTTGAAACATTATGGAAAGTTCCTTACATCATAAAACATTACCTCTTCAAGGGGGCATACATCCTGTCAGAGCCCGACGGTACATGCCTAGCTAACCCCGTCAATGGGCTCTACCTCAAAATATTTCACCCATAAGGGCAGGAGGTCTCAGCCTTATAGATAGGATGAATGTAGCATAATATATTTTTGAGATGATCAAAATCATCAAATACTTGTTCTAAAAAATTCTCTAGTGTCACAGATGGATCTTCCCCCGATCCACTATTTTGGATTCGCTAATGGAGCCTCGCGATGGTCTCAAAATCTAGCAGCAGTCGCTTGGGCCATTTACTATCTTAACCAATCTCCATTATTCACCAACAGAGTATGCATTGGATCAAACACCAATAATTAGGCAAAATATGATGTAGTCATCGGGCTGATGAGTGATGCCTTCAACCAAGGCATTCGCCATCTACATGTCTACCTTGATTCCCAGCTAGTGGTTTCGCAGTTAAACCAAGATTTTGAAGTACAAGATTCTTAACTATTTAGAAAGTATTTTCATGTATCAAGATTAAGTTGTCAGTTTGATCATATTACATTCACACATATACCAAGAAATAAAAAACAGACAGTTGATTGCATAGCTAATCACATTCTAGACTGGAATGCATCTCGTATAAACCATCATCCATAGAAAAGCAAAAAACATGAAAAAATATATATCCATCATATGTATATAACATCCATCAATAAAATAACCATATACACACCATCATAGCCACAAAAATACACATATCGCATATATACATAAAAAAATATATGAGTCACAATATACAAGTCATGTCCCTGACTAGAATGTCAGTAAAAAAATATGTCTACATGTCATCAAAAAATAGGGAAGCATCCTCATATCGAGCGCTTTCCCTGGACATACAAAATCTCTAGGGCTGAGCCTCGCTAGGTGGGTCCTCTAGACCCATAGTTGCACCCGGTGCCAGTACAGGTGCAGCAACCAAAAATGCAAGTGCCACACGATGCAATGTCAGGAGATGTGCCCTCTCTCGAGCCATCAGTGCCTCGAGCCATGTGTCATCCAAGTCATCAACAAAACCCCAGGTCAGCATAACCCGAGTCAACCTCTATATCCGACTCCATGAGTTGGCTAAATCTGTTGCACGTGAGTTCGCAGCCTGGACCCGACCCTCAACAGTAGCTAGCTGCTCCGCGATTGACGTTGCCCGAGCCTCAATTGCCTCAGAACGAGCAAGGAGGGAAGCATTCGCTCCAGCAGCTGAAACACTACTACCCTCCCCTGAAGGGCCTGCACTATCTCCCTTCCCCCCAACCTAGGCATGAGCAGCCCCACCTAGGCCCCTCCTCGATGGCTGATGCTCCACCAAGTGGGAAGAGTACGCCCCGCCGCCCCCACATCTGAATGACAAATAAGGATAGTTTCAGTGTCACCATAACATACATATAAAACATCATAAAGTCCTCAAAAACTTCAGAAAAACGTCAAAGGTCATACTTGTTGGACCCCATACATAGCCGGCAGGAAGACCCGTATTCGGGTCCCCTCGGAAATCCATCGCTGAGTATAGATAGTCTGGGAACATCTGCGGGTTCACCTGGAACCACACCTTAGAAAAAGTCATTTTTTCAGTTATGACAATTATTCCCTCTCTTATCGCTTTCCATACAATGTTATTTTCAATATGTTTGAATAAAAAGATGCTTTTACTTGGGGTGTTGGTTGCAGGTATTACAAGCATGCCAAATCACCTGTTGCCCCACCCACTAAAGGTACAAGAGCAGGTACCATTCTATCCCTAGCATGATAGGCTCCCCAAATAAGCTTTTCATATCCTGACATCATTTCTCCATGGAAATCAACCATAGGTTCTAGTCACCCGACCATGTTTATCATCACCTCACCTCGCACGTGATAAAAATTCTTGCAGGTTGGTAGAGCCTCACCCTCCATGGCACCCACCACTCAAGTAGACCATACACCAAATATATGGAGCCATGGCCATAGCATCCAAGTCCAGGAAGCACTTCATGTTCATTCATCCATCATACAACAAGTCAAGTTTTACCCATGTCATGATAAAACCCCTTTCCCGGACTAACATTCTCATAAGCAGATCGCATATGCACTATCGCTTCTCGCACTTGGCCTACCACATCCCCATCAGCATAACCCATATGTCACACTCTTCATCTGCTTCATCACCCTCACACTGAGACCAACCAATGGGGCCCCCACCCTTAGAAAAACACCCTCCTCACACCATAGTTACGGATTATTTTCATGTTTATTGAGGCACCCGTCTTCGTTCTTGTACATCCAAACCCATTCTATATTTTTTTGAAAAGTGTACAAAGATTTTTTAGGAGATAAATCCACCCATTCACCCACATTTCTCACCTAGAATCAATCCCTAATCACCCTTGGTCGGAGCTTCGCATTTTTTACCAAACCCCACCATGACACTCATAACAACCACACACCCACCCTGGATGTCCTACTGACTCCAGGTATTTCCTCACTAGAAATTATTATGAATGCCACCACTTGAATTTGCAAGCTCCAACCTCACGCCACTAAACTACCATCATTAGTTACAACCATTTCTCTTCATCATGCCTGAGTTAACCTATCACACCCTGCCCTGCCACATCAGGGGCACTAGCGCCTTGCAGTACTCATCTCGGTCGGTTGGTGCTGCCTTCTTTTCGACTCCAACAACCATTTTCCAAGAAGGAGGTAGTACCTTGGATGGCTCCTCACCTCAATAGGGGCATCCTCGGATGGCACTATGGCAGTCATCATTGTCCATTGATGTCATCGATCCTCTTGACATTCGACTTCAACATAAAATTTCATGTCCAAGATGGTATCGTACTTCATAACCATTGCACTCTGCCAGAATTCGTCGAAGAACCCATTACATGATAAGCATCTCTTTCAGCAATGCTTACACGGGGAGGTCCCCCACAGTCAGAGACCCATGCATACAATGAGAATTTGTTCTAAAAACAAACATGCCATACCAAGATTATGCATGTGGGCACCACATTCAACCTACTGTCAAAGAAAAAATGCCCCTGTGGGCATCAACAACCATCATCATCAACCCGCAACAGGTCACTACCATAATAGTGACACGGACAGAACCTCTATCTGTCATATAAGCTTAACCAGTCAAAACATCACAAGCATGGGACATTCCCACATCGTAGAAATATTTTATCTATTTTATCTCTTGCAGGTTTCCAACAGGGCGCGATATCTCTTTTACTCATGCCAAGGGGTCTCCAACCTCAGTTTTAAAACAAGTTACTCTCTCTCTCTCTCTCTCTAAAGGATTACACAGAAAAAGAAACTATAATGTATTTTGGCTATACATTTCTTCCTAGACGTCATACATTAGGGGTCAACAATTAACACTGGAAAATCATACAAGAAAAAGACATTAGAAAATGTCAATCAGAAGGTACAAATAAAGATTTACAGGGAAGAAATACATTACAGGAGTTGAAAATTTTAACTTTTCCTAAGGTCAAGCAAGAAATTTTATTAAACAACACACATGAAGCACTGACCCCGGGCAATCATTACGTCTTTTTCTTCGATAACCGTGAAGATCATTGGGACTATCCCTCAAAGAGCTGCGCAGTCCTGAGGATGCGGAAAGTCACCATCCGGGACCACTTGGCACACTTGGAGAAAATGATTCTCACTCAAGCTAGTCAAGTATGGCCACCTTGGAACCACCTTGAGGCTTTAGTGTAGCACACAAAGGAATCATACCCCCACTCTTGTGTCAACATCCATATTGTACCAAGAGAGGGAGGGAAAATTTTAAATTTGTCTATAAAAGCTAGCCATAGGAAGAGAAACATGAGAACACATTTTTATGTTGGCCAAATTTCTCAGAAGAAAACCAGCTTGTGTTGTCCAACAGCAAGAGGACTAGAAGGATTCAGTTGTTTGTCATCCAACGCCTCAATCCAAGAGAGAAGAGTCCACCACGTGTCTGTTGATTTACCATCATTCGAGAGGGAAGAGAGGATTGTTGAAAGCTTTAGGGGAAGAGACCCCCTTGTCTTGGATATTGGAGCTCCATGGCTCTAAGGATCCACTACAAGAGATTTAGCATTCTATCTTCTACTACTACCAACACCTAATAAAGGGAGAAATCTCTCCATTGTTGAGTTATTAGTGTGTTTGCTCGATTGAGCGTGTTCTTGTACATGTTATTTTGTTTTTATTTCTTTTTTTATGTAGTATGTTATGTTTCCATTTAAATTAGCTTATTACATGTTGAACTTGTTCCACTAACGTTTGACAAACCAATTGACCCGTGACTTGTTTGTAGGAAAACAGCCTCCCTATTAAGCACAATGTATTTTGTCTTCCCATGCGTCAAATACACTACAACACTCTTCATTCTCATCATTTTCGTCATTATTTTCATCATCATAATTATTGTAGGCATCGTCCTTATTGTCATTGTCATCGTCATCATCATTGGTTATGAGTTTGAGTTATTTATATAATTATAATTATAATATGTGTTGTTTATCTAGGCTACAATTTCAAGAGATTTTTTTTTTCAATAATTCTAATTGTTATGTTTAAATAATTTTTTTTTATGATAATTTTTTTAATGAGGCACCCAAATTATTAAAGCTTGATAATTGTAATATTTTCTCAAAACCATACCTAAATTTCTATTATTTTTTAAACAAAATTATATGCAATTATAATTTAAATAATTAATTTACTTGTTTTGGTTTAGTTTTCAATTTATATATTATATATAAATACTTGAAAAAATTCATATATTGATTTTGAGTTAATATTTTTTTTTCCATGTGGATTATTGCGTTCTACATAGAATATTAATTGAATTTTGTATCCATGACGTGGGCATTTTATTGTTGATGTAGCACATTTTGGTTAGGGACTTATATATAAGACGTTCGTCTTGAATTAGATCTTCATATGCTTGGGCATTGTTACAACTCAAAGGCATTGTTTGATATTTGAGTTAAAGGATTTAAATTCATCAATAATTGGTTCATATTAATGTATCTTGTGAGGTTAGTATGTTGTTATAATTCCACAGTGGGTAGGTGCTTAATTTTTTGAAGGTGATATTGAGTTGAACACCATATTAGTGTCATGCATAACTAAAATTCCATATATAGAAGGTGATATTGAAATTCTATATTGGAAGGTGATATTGAGTTTGAACATCATATTAGTGCCATGCATTACTAAAATTCATATATTGAATGTTATAAATTGGCTTTTTATAATAGTTGATTTTTTACTAGCATACTTCTGAAGTGAGGAAGAGAACACTAAAGAGAAAGAGGTTAAATTTTGATTATGGTTAAATTTTTTATTATATGTTTATAAATTAAATACAAAATTAACAATTCATTTAAAACAAGTGTTACAAGTCAGTTGAACACTAAAAAAACACAACATTTTCAAACTATATTTCTATTGCACTATAAACTTTGGGACAAGCATTGTCATATAAATTCAATGTAATTCTACCTGGTTATACAAACAAAATAAAACAAAAACAAAAAAATAAATAAATAAATAAATAAAATAAAATAAATTGTAAACATAATCTAATCAATGATGTAAGACATATTTTTCAGTAATTTGTATATAGCCACCCGTCTCGACAAAACATGGCATATTTATGAATGAATCAAATTTCCCATAACCCAACATATTGGATAATTGGACACCCCCACACACTTCACTTTTTCGTGCAATCAGCTACACCAATAATAATCTACACGAAGCCAAGTGGCTTTTTTATCTATTCATTAGTGTGGCAACAAAGCATTCAACAAACAATAAGTCACTTATGAAAAAAACTTACTTTCTATTAAATGAAACTAAAATAGGAGGGAATCATACGATAAAATAGACTATTTAATAGACAATAAAGCAAACGAAATTACCTACCCCTTATTCATTCAGTTTTTTATATTGAGAATCAGTCGTACAGATAAATTAAAAACATGCATGTGAAATATTTTTCATACGGTCATTTTACGTGCATAAATTTGTATTCATAGATGGTCATTCAAGCTACCTTTCTATTAGATATAGCCAACAACCAACCGTCCAATTCCGATCCCATCCCGGTCAAGGCAAGCACTTGCTTTCGTGCAGCTTATCATGTTATATATGAAGTTGTTTCCACAGATTAAACACTTACGTATTGGAAATATTTTGATAGGCTTAAATGATGGGAGCCATAGACACAACATACCATGATTGAACTAGAAGGGACACACATTTAGTGGCAGAAAATGAAAATTTTGTTGTTGAAGTTGATGAATTTTCTTTTAAAGCATCAACAACCTTATCAAATGAGTTCATCCTTGAAACCTTTTCATGAATGTCACTGTAATCACTTATGATAAGTCCATCACAGTCTTTGGTTGAGTCTAGTCTTTACAATGCCATGATGCACAGAATTTGTGTTCACATTGGCTTCATTTTCTGCATTTTGGACTTAATATTGTGTTAAATATTTCACTATGGAAAGCTTTGATTTGAGTGGTTAAAAAAACGTAGGTGCGATATTACTTCGTGGATGGCCATCCACATGTGTAATATAGTGGCACACCCCATTACAATTATGATATTCTACTTTACTTATTCCAGCCACAGGTGCCAACCATACCTACAACTCCTTAAATTAAGAATCTATACGAGTCAAATTTTTGTATGTTAAAGAATTAATCCATTTTTAGAGTTTGAATTTATCTTCAACTCCCTTTATATTCCATGTTTGCTGGCCTATACTGCATGCGCCACTGCTCTTCGAGTTGTAATTGGTTTCTGGTTTGTTTCTGTATATTCCTCGAGCCTAACAGTTTACTTCAACTATGTCCGACGAGGGTTATTTTCTCCCCCAGACGTGTGGTGTATGTAAGCAATTAAAAAACAATTCTTAAATGCGGAATATAAAACTTTAATGCCCAGTGAAAACATACCTCCAGCCATTGATGGCTCACAATATATTTTGTATGCAAAACTGAAGAAAGATGCCTTATGCCTTGCACACCACAACTGAAGTTGCTCCTTCTTCTCTCACCAAAAAAATGAGCTGCTTTTTGCCTCACTACCCTCTTTATCTCTCCTTTACTGATATGTTGTCTGATATAATTCTAGACAACAAACAGTTTGACTTCCGCTTAGTTTTTATCCAATAAGCTATCCCGTGAAATTCCTCTATTACGTTTTGGTATTGGTGAAAACGTGAATACAGATTGACTTTGAATTTCACGTGAATACAGATTGGAACTTTGGATTTTCTAACGAAGGGGCTTTGGAGACCACGTCGTAGAAATCAAAGAAGAGAGTTGCCGAATAGAAACAAAGTTTAAAAACCAGCCCGAATGCAAGTCCAGAACCAGAGACAAGCACACAACAACAAGCAATCTGAAGGCACTTCCAAACTCTGCAAACTCTAACTTGTTGGTGTAAAGCTGAAGAGGATTGAGTTAGTGAGCTTGGGGACCAAACATAAGAATTTATAGCCAAGCTTCCATCAAGCTTATGTTGGCTATGTGTCAAGTGTTCCACAGATCATGGTAGAGAACTGCAGTGGGAGTAGTGGACCACTTCAGTAGCTCCCAACAAGAAATTAATTAACTGCAGTTGATTTCCATAATTTAAGGAAATTACTGCAGTTGGTTTCCATAAATTAAGGAAATCACTGCAGTTGGTTTTCCAGAAATAATTACTGCAATTATTTCCTTAACTAACCGGGAGAGGGAGCGTAACAAGCGTAACATTCTCCCACTTGGTCCATACTTCCAAACTTAATGTCTCATCTTAAAAACCCATTGATAATCTGTATTAAGTAATAGATACATGAATCATGGCGATAAGTCCTCTAATGACGAGTATTATCTTCCATGTATTACTATGTATTTATTTCTATTAATATTTATGTGGCAACAATTTCTTAATGAATAAACCCTATGTTTATTCTTGGTCCTACACAGATGAATTCTCTCAAATCAAATTAAGGTGCACATAAATATGAGAAAAACATCAAAATGATTAATAATTTCATTAAAAATAACATTGTTCATACAATGATAAACTACATAATGGAACCAAGTCCCATATTCATTACATGATCCTTGAATTTAAACGGTGGCATGCCCTTAGTCAAAGGATCAACGATCATCAACTCAGTGCTATCGTGCTCAATGACCACTTTCTTTTCTTTAACACATTCCCTTATAGCTAAATACTTAATGTCGATGTGTTTATTTCGACTCCCACTTTTGTTGTTCTTAGCCATGAAAACAACAACTGAATTGTCGCAATATATTCTCAATGGCTTAGAGATAGAATCCATAATTCTAAGCCCAGAAATGAAACTCTTAAGCCATACACCATGTAAAGTAGCCTCAAAACAGGAGACAAACTCGGCTTCCATAGTGGAAGTGGCAATCAAAGTCTGCTTGGAACTCCTCCTTGATACAGCTCCACCGGCCATCATAAAAATGTATCCTGATGTTGATTTGCGTGAATCAACACATCCAGCAAAGTCAGAATCTGAGTAGCCAATCACTTCCAAATTTTCCGTCCGTCTATACATAAGCATGTAGTTTTTGGTTCCTTGAAGGTACCTCATTACTTTCTTTGCAGCTCTCCAGTGGTCTAAACCTGGATCACTCTGATACCCTCCCAACATTCCCACAACAAATGCAATGTCAGGTCTTATGCAGACTTGAGCATACATTAGGCTTCCGACAGTAGAAGCATATGGAATGTTCTTCATTTGTTCCCTTTCAAAGTCATTCTTCAGACATTGGTTCAAACTGAACCTATCACCCTTCACAATGGGAGCAACACTTTGTGAACAATCCTTCATCCAAAATCTCTCTAAAATTTTATTAATATAGGTTTCCTGAGATAGACCCAAGATGCCTTGAAATCTATCTCTATGGATCTTAATGCCAATGACATAAGATGCCTCACCCATATCCTTCATATCGAAATTTTTAGAGAGGAATTGTTTCACCTCATGCAACAAACCCTTATCATTGGTTGCTAGCAAAATATCATCCACATATAAAACAAGAAAACATATTTTACTCCCACTGACTTTCAGGTATATACATTCATCCATAATGTTTTCTACAAAATCGAAAGAAGAAATTACATTATGAAATTTCAAATACCATTGGCGGGATGCTTGTTTTAATCCATATAATGATTTCTTGAGCTTGCAAACCAATTGCTCACCATCACTAGAGGAGAATCCTTCAGGTTGTTTCATGTAAACCTCCTCCTCTAGATCTCCATTGAGAAAAGTTGTTTTCACATCCATTTGGTGCAACTCCAAGTCAAAATGGGCTACTAATGCCATAATAACGCGCAAGGAATCTTTCTTAGATACAGGAGAGAAAGTCTCCGTGTAATCGATTCCTTCTTTCTGAGTGAATCCCTTTGCAACAAGTCTTGCCTTGTATCTCTCAATGTTGCCCAATGAGTCTTTCTTTGTCTTAAAGACCCATTTACATCCAATGGCTTTTTCACCATTAGGCAACTCAACAAGATCCCAGACTTCGTTACTCTTCATATAATTCATATCTTCCTTCATGGCATCGTACCATAATTCTGATTCTTTGCAACTCATGGCTTGTGAAAAGGACTCGGGATCATTTTTGGCTCCAATGTTGTAGTCAGATTCTTGCAGATACACAACATAATCATCATGAATTGATGATCTCTTTGGTCTAGTGGATCTTCTTAATGTTGTACCACCATCTTCTTGAGAAGTATGTGGTTCAACTCGTTGTTCAAGAATTCTTGGCAATTCTTGAACTATCTGATCTACTGGAATGTCGTCAGTAGCTTGTGGAACTTCAACAATTGGTTGTTCAACACTAGTTTGTACTTGAGGGGTGTTGTGAACAATAACCAATCTATCACTTGAGGTGGAAGGTTGATATTCTGAATGATCCTTCTCAGAAACTATGTTCCTGATTTGATCGCTCCCACTGATCAAGTCATTTTCAAGAAACTTTGCATTTCTTGATTCCACAATCCTAGTGCTGTGAGATGGACAATAAAATCTGTAACCTTTAGACCTTTCATTATATCCAATGAAATACCCACTAATGGTCCTTGGGTCCAGCTTCTTCTCTTGTGGATTATATATTCTCACTTAAGACAGGTATTCCCAAATGCGCATATGTCGCAAACTCGGTTTCCAACCTTTCCATAATTCAAACAGCGTTTTAGGAACAGCCTTGGTTGGAACTCAGTTTAATATATACACTACCGTCTTAAGTGCTTTAGTCCACAAGGATTTAGGAAGATTGGAGCAGCTAAGCATACTCCACACCATGTCCAATAATGTTCGGTTTCTTCTTTCTGCTACACCATTCTGGTCGGGTGAACCAGGCATGGTGTATTGGGCAAAAATCCCATGCTCTTGAAGAAATTTTGCGAATGGCCCAGATGCTTGTCCATCTTCTGTGTATCTACCATAATATTCTCCACCTCTATCTGATCTCACGATCTTAATTTTCTTGCCACATTGTTTCTCTACTTCAGCCTTAAAGATCTTAAAGGCATCTAATGCTTCGCTCTTTTTATGAATCATGTAGAGATACATATATCGTGAGTAATCATCTATAAAAGAGATGAAGTATCTCTGACCATGTGAGTCCATGTCTGCACTACATATATCAGTATGTATGATCTCTAATATTTCCGAACTCCATTGGCACCTTTCTTTGAATTGTTGGTCTTCTTTCTCTTTATGCAGTCCACACAAGTCTCAAAATCTGTAAAATCCAGAGTATCAAGTACCCCTTCATTTACCAATCTTTTAATTCTTTCTATGGAGATATGACCTAGTCTCCGGTGCCATAATTTAGAGGAATTTTTGTTGAAAATTCAGCAAGATGATGGAGCTTAGTGAAATGAAGTTGCCTTCACTAAGTGGGCCCGCAGGCAAATTCTGGCGCAAAATCTATTTTTAGACTATGTCTATTTTTAGACATATGGAGCATGGTTCGGGGATTCCAGTTTGAGATTCTTGGAGCATTGGTCATGTTGGTAAAAATAGATGGGACTCTATTTTTTAGGTCGAAGAGGTCAAAGGCTATTTTTAGACTGCCTCTCCTAAAAATAGGGAAGTCAAATATTATTTACCCTTAATAATATTTGGACTCTAAACAACAGTTTACTCTCTTGGAGCACTTCAGTTCGAGCTACAGAAGTGGCTCATGCATCTGACAGAGGAATCACGTGGTTCCTAGGGTTTGATGGCATCTTGCATGGTTGAATTCAGTTGGACTTCAGTGGCAGAAGTTTGGAGGAGTTAATGAGACAGATAGTGGAGTTGTGTTCTGCTTATTTTAGTTGAACTAGTTGAGATTAGTTTAACTAGCTAATCAATTAGTTATGAGTGGAGTGAATTAAATATTATTTAATTCATTAATTAGTAACTCATTATTCAACTCAAGAACACATCGGTTCACTACAGTGCATGATCAGTTCAGTGGAGACCAGTGAAAGAGGTAGATGAAAGGGTGGAGTTAGCTATCAGTGGCGACATCAGTTGTGCATGAGATTTGCACCACACTTGGAGGAATTTCCCATGATGATTGCGCTGTCAAGCCAAGGGGATTCGAACCTTGGATCTCTATATAGACAAGCCATGATTGCGCAATAGAGGCAAGGCAATTGGCGATGAGTTTTGAACCAGTAACCTGTTCAAAACTGAGCTAGATTGTGGGTAACTGTATGAGAAAGTACTGAGTACTTGTGAGGAGTATTGTACTGAGTTTGTTACTTGATTTCTCCATTATAATATACACAATAGCTGCGGGGTTTTCATCTATAAGCTTTCCCCATACATACCGTGTTAATGTGTATGATGATTTGATGTGTTATCGCTTGATTTTATTTCCGCATGTGTGATGATCTGAGTTGATCTGAGTGGAAGAGATTATGTGTTGCATATAAATTCGAATTGTATGTGATCAGGATAGTCTCGGTGGATAATTAATCATTATTCAGCAAATTTCTACAATTTTCATCAATAACACATCTTTTAGTGCCAGTGTGAACATGCATTGAATCATAAGTGACATTGTTTTGTAAATTAATGCAGTAAAGACCATTAGACAAAATACCATTCCCAACATAATCAGATTTATAAAATAAACTAAAGGATGTTTCTGAAAAGTTAAAGGAATATCCAAAAGGTACAAGCCTTGAAACTGAAATCAAGTTTCTAGAAAAACTTGGTACATAAAAGGTCTTTTCTAATTTTAAAACAAAGCCACTACTTAAAGTTAAATAGCATGTTCCTATAGCTTCCACATGCGAGCCCATCTTGTTTCCTGATAAGATGCTTTGCTCACTGCCCACTGGCTTCCTTAGGTTTTGCAAACCCTGCAAGGAATTCAAAATGTGAATTTTTGATCCAGAATCAATCCACCAGGTGTTAATATTGACATTAACCATATTAGATTCATAAAAAACAAACGAGATTGGATTACCTTTGTCCGCAACCCATTTCTGAAATTTGGCGCATTCCTTCTTCATGTGTCCCTTCTTTTTATAGAAGAAACACTTGGAATCCTTCTTGATATCAGCTTGGGGAGGTATTTTACCTTTCCCTTTCCGATTGGCTTGATATTTTCCCGTTCCTCGCATTGCCAGCATTGCACTTTCTCCCATTTCCATCACCAGTCTCTCTTCCTCTTGAACACACATGGTCATGAGTTCATTAATTGACCATTTATCTTTATGTGTGTTGTATGATATTTTGAAGGGTCCGTATTGGTGCGGAAGGGTGTTCAGGATGTAGTGCACCAGGAAAGACTCTGATATTTCAACCTCGAGTTTCTTCAATTGAGCTGCAGTGTCCCTCATTTGCATGATGTGCTTGCGCACACCTTTCACACTGGTGAGCCTTAGGGATGAGAACTTCATAATTAGAGTGCTTGCTAGTGCCTTGTCTGAAGTGACGAATTGATCGTCAATGGCTTTCAGCAAGTCTCGGACCTTTTCATGCTATTCAACGGAACCACGAATACCAGCTGAAATTTTAGTCTTAATGAACATCACGCTTAGGCGATTAGATCATTCCCATCATTCATAAAGCGTGATGTCCACTGCAGTGCTGGTATTATTGAGTGCTGGTGGTTCGTCTTTCCTAATAGCATAGTCTATTTCCATCCACCCCAAATGAAGGAAAACTCTCTCCTTCCAGCTCCTTAAGTTCAGGGATATCAGTACGAATTTCAGAGAAATTTGCAGGCTGTACAACTGCATAAAATTAAAGATCACATGCTTATGTTAAAATTGAGGCCTAAATAAAATTTCATGCTTTACCAATGTAAATCATGCTTAAAATTGAATATGATGACATAAAAATTGTCTATGAACTAAATTTTCAATTCAAGCATATTCAATTATTCTTTATGATAGAATATATCAAATTATTTACTTAATTCATAATTCTAAGAGTATATTATGATTATAAATTGATATATAAATTCTATCTCAGTTTTGAACTTTATGATAAAACTATTAATTCATAACTCCTGTGGGTAAGTTATAAATATTTTATCCTAATTAATTACATAAATATAACAAAAATTCCTATGGGATAAAATTTATTATATTTAATATAATTAATTACAATTAATGTCTAAATATTCTTTATGTGATCCTAATCAATCATAATATATAATTTTATTTAATTAGAGATGTTGTGGCTATTCTCTAATCAATTAGAAATTATATGGATCACTAGACATTATTTCTTATAAAAATTAACAAGATATAAGAATAACGATAATAAAACTATAATATTCATTCTTATTGAGCAAAAATTAGACATATTTCCAAATAAATGTTTTAATTCAGAAAATTCTAAAAATAAAACATTTAGCCAAACTTAGACACATTTCCAAATAAATGCTTTAATTTAGAAAATTCTAAAAATAAAACATTTAACCAAACATGTCTATAAATCATCAAGGCAGAGATGTAACTTGGCTTTGATACCAAATGTAAGCAATTAAAAAACAATTCTTAAATGCAGAATATAAAACTTTAATGCCCACTGAAAACATACCTCCAGCGATTGATGGCTCACAATATATTTTGTATGCAAAACTGAAGAAAGATGCCTTATGCCTTGCACACCACAACTAAAGCTGCTCCTTCTTCTCTCACCAAAAAAATGAGCTGCTTTTTGCCTCACGACCCTCTTTATCTCTCTTTTACTGATATGTTGTCTAATATAATTCTAGACAACAAACAGTTTGACTTCTGCCCTGTTTTTATCCAATAAGCTATCCCATGAAATTCCTCTATTACGTTTTGGTATTGGTGAAAACGTGAATACAGATTGAATTTGAATTTCACGTGAATACAGATTGGGACTTTGGATTTTCTAACGAAGGGGCTTTGGAGACCACGTCGCAAAAATCAAAGAAGAGAGTTTCCGAATAGAAAAAATGTTTAAAAACCAGCCCGAATGCAAGTCCATAACCAGAGACAAGCGCACAACAATAGGCAATTTGAAGGCACTTCCAAACTCTGCAAACTCTAACTTGATGGTGTAAAGCTTAAGGGGATTGAGTTAGTGAGCTTGGGGACCAAATAGAAGAATTTATAGCCAAGCTTCCATCAAGCTTCTGTTGGCTATGTGTCAAGTGTTCCACAGATCATGGTAGAGAACTGCAGTGGGAGTAATGGACCACTTCAGTAGCTCCCAACAAGAAATTAATTAACTGAAGTTGATTTCCGTAATTTAAGGAAATTACTGCAGTTGGTTTCCATAAATTAAGGAAATCACTGCAATTGGTTTTCCAGAAATAATTACTGCAGTTATTTCCTTAACTAACTGGGAGAGGGAGCGTAACAAGCGTAACAGAGGGAGCGTAACAAGCGTAACAGTGTATGTGATGATATTGACATTCCCCTCTCTCTGTATTCGTTTTAAGGGTGGTATGTCCTTTTGCGTGTTCTCTGGGGTGTCTATTCTGGCGGTATGGTTGTGGGTCTGAGTGGTGAGTTTAAATGGTGTTATTTGGATGGGTGTTTCCACTACCTCTTCAAATTATACTTATGTTCATTTGTGCAATATACATTTTGTTTTTTTATATATGAGTTAAATTTAAAACATTCAATGAAGGTTCCAAATGCAAGGGAGGTGGAACATTTTCATTAAAAATTCTTTGGAGGAGGATCTGGAGTCTGGAAATAATCTAGAACACTCAAACATGATATCCCTTTGGCACAAATGGATTGATTCCTTCATTATCTCTTACCCATGAAAGAACATAAGTATTTGAATTTGTTTGAATTTGTCATAAGTGGTGGGATTTCTTGGGGTGTTGGTGTTGTTTCTAGTAACTTTGAACTTCTTATTTTTTCTCCTCGGCATCGGTTTATTGCTCTCTGTATGTATATAATACTCACTCTACGTACTAGCAGTTTTCTTTCTGTGCAGCGTTAATTCTTGGGGTCACAGTGGCTTGGTCGGGTGGTTTGGGGTGTTTTTTCCGGATACGTTACAAGATCAGACGAGATTCATTTTGAATTTTATGGCATTGGCCAATTTTTCATTCGTTAATTGTGCCTCTTTAGCGCAACTGCTTTTTTCTGTAGGTGAGTTGGTGATATTTGTCCATCTGTAGATCTCTCGATCCATGTGCCTATAAATATTTTGGACATCAGGTTGCATGTATTCCTTACTCTTGGAAGTCGTCAGCATGTGGAATAGTTAGGATGGCAGTTTTTTGTCGGAATCCAGTAAAATAAAATTCAAAAAATCAGGTACTAGTTGAAGTGTTTGGAATCTATTTTTGATAGTGGAAATGGATTCAGCACTATCAAAAATTCTTAGGACACTCAAAATACTAAAGTTTAACAACCATAAACAAAATTCTAATAAAATCTTTGCCAAATTCTAAGCCATTTCGATGCTTTTTTAGACTACGCGTTACTCTCATATATTTTCTTTGTTGATTTCTTCAATGTACTTCCTTGGTACTTCTCGAGGTTCTATTGGGGTGGCCCCTTATAATAAATTCTCTAGGTGAGGTGTCAGGATCTTTCTGGTGGTATGTTGTGGTATTTTTTCAAAGCACTCATTTATGATCATCGTGGTGGCAAGCTCAGGCCCTTTTGAGTAAGATCCTTTTTTTGATAAGGCAACGTCCTGCACCGTGCTTCTTGAGATCTATTTCTATGATGGGCTGATAGGTTTTGGTGAGATTGAATGTCCTCACCATATCTAAACTTAAGGAGATTTGGAAGGTGGACTTATTATTTTATTATTGGCAGTTGATTATGTCATCTACGGAGGGGTTTGACCGGTTGGGAGTTCCCTCGGGTAACTCCCTGGATGCTAACGTTTCTCTTCATGAAGCATTCATTCAAGTCACGTTGGATGCGGAACAACCATTCTCACTTCACTCCGGTGCCTAGATGGATGGCACACTTGGCACTGCTCCTGCCATGGTCCAATTTGACGGGACACACAACATACATACAAAATCCAACTCACACTTGGTACCTTCGATGGCACCATTGGGATCTCACGGTCGTCAGCATAAGCCTATTCGCTGTATGGAGGAGCCAAAACTCCTTATTTTCGGGCACGATGTCTTATGGGACATGGTTACTAGTTTACAAAACAGTGCTTTAGTAGGGCAATGGAACTGTTCTGAATCTAGAGACCTGGACATGGAGGGATGGGTTTCGGCACAATTGACTCCCCTTCTGGGCTATACTCCCAAAATTAGTCGTCTTTTCAAACATTGGTTATATTTTAATTTCTTGCACTGAGAAGATGCGGAGTGTATTCTACCTCTTCCCTGGGTTAATGGACGGGGTTTTCTTCAGCTCTATCGATGGTACGTTGGTCTCAACCCGTTGTTGGACACACCCAAAAAAAAATTGGCACTGGATTAAGTTTCTCGGTCTCCCTCTTGAACACTGGACTCATAATGAATTGATGACTATCAAGGATTTTTTTGGGTGTTTCATATATATGGACCCTCGCATCTGGGGGACTCACGATAAGTGAGTTGCATGGATGATGGTCGAAGTTAAATTCTCGAGTGGTCTCCCAAAAAATATCATTATGGAGTGGGACTCCCGGCGTATTTGTAAATGGATTGATTATTGAGGTATACCCTTTCGATGTTTTCTCTCTTACCGCACGGGACACTTACTGGACCAATTCCCACGGTGTTTTCATCAACGACTCTGGTCAAGGGGGCAAATCATATTACAGCCGTTGGTTTGCGGTCGGATCGGGGCATTGGTAACTCTAAATCCTCTGACGACTCTTATATGCATAATCATTTGACTACGTCTGAACATCCCTCATATTCTCCAGATTCACCTAACCACCATTTGTCTTTTTATATGATGGGATCTCAGATTTCCGATGCCCTAGACATCTCTTTCCCCTTCATAGCACCTCTTCCATCCTACTCTCATGAATTGCATTCTCGGTCTCCCCATCCTCCCTTAACTAATGAGGTTACTGAGTCCAACTCTGTTATCCCATCCCTTCTACTTGGTTCGTTGGTTCCCCCGAGTCATGCTACTCTCCCCTCGACCTCCCGGCCACATCCCTCCTCCCCCTCGAGGGTTTCGATTTCCCTTTCTTCCCCCCATAACTCTGTTGACAGTGACCTACAATTTCTTCTGCTGAACCCCACAATGAATCTCTCATCCCTCACGGTTCATAAGGGGAAGGGACCGACTTCCCCTCTTTTACTTAGCCCAAATTTGTCCCATAACATCAACACTTGGAGGGAGGAGGGGAAGGGGGCAGTAAGGATGGTCATCTCCACCGAGGTACTATCTCAGAAAAGAAATTTCTTGGTGAATTATCTAATTTACAAGATGTTCTTATTTTGGACTCGTCTTCATCCGAGGCCCTTAGAGAAACTCACCCCTGGGTATGGTTCCAAAATGAATATTATCTCTTTGAATTTGTGTGGCATGTAGGATGCCACGAAAAAATTATCCCTTCATCATTTGGTTACAACTACCCGCCTGATTATGATTCTTATACAGGACTATGTTTGATGCGGCCCATGCCATTTCTTATTTTCAAAACATTGTTCCTACTTGGTATATGGTGGTTGTGGGTTCATGTGGCTTGTCTGGGGGATTAGCAGCCCTTTGGGATATTTATTGGGCTAACTTCAAAGCACATAAATCCTTTGTTGGTATTCTACTTTCAATACATTTCCGAGGTATGGAGGAAAGAATCCACATCTATAATATTTATGCGCTCTATGAGAATCGACATTTATTTTGGGATAGGATTTAGGCCTATGATATTTTGAAGATCGATTCGCTTATTATTGGTTGGGACTTTAATGCCACGTTAAAATTATTAGAGGCTTGGCGTAAGTGTGGATGTAAAGACCCCATGGCTGCCAAACTTCAACAAATTTTTTATGAGAACCACTTATATGATATCAATCCTGATCATGTAGTCCTAACATGGCGAAATGGTAGAAGTGGTGATCATTACATAGGGAATCGACTTGATATATTTTTGGTACACCAAAGCCTATGTGCAGTCTTAGGAAATCTCAGATGTCGGGTGGAACATGCATACTTCTCGGATCACTTCCCTACTATTCTTCAATGGATGGCGGAGTCAACCAAAAGAGTTATTCCTTTCAAATTAAACCGGACATGGATACAAGATGTCTCTTTTAACACCTTGATCTTGGATATCTAGCATTCGATTGATATTCCCGGTAGCAGGTCATCCATGGAATACATCTCTCAGAAGTTAACACTTCAAAAAATTTAGGTCAGGGTGTGGGAGCAGAAAAAAAAGGAGTCATTATTGAAGGAACTAAGAGCAATCCAGGTTGAGATTCGAGAGCTTGGGGAACACCTTGCCACTATGTCGTCACCTGCACATATAATGGACCGGTTAAAACTCTTGGATGCCAGGAAGGAAAATATTTTGGAAATCTAAGAATCCACATGGAGACTCAAAAGCAGGGCTATTTGGATCTAGGAGGGGGATCGTAACACTAAATTTTTCCACAATTACACAAACCAATGGCAGAATCGTAGTGCCATATGGGATATCTTGGGGGCAGATGGTACTAATGTATACCTCGACATTGATATTCGTCGGGAAGTGGTTTCATATTTTCAGAATATCTTCATGGCCAGACAAGAGAGATGGAATACCTTCTTTGGGGAGTGGAGGACTATGAGGACTATCCTACTATGTTTGATGCAAGAGAAAATGAGACTATGTGCCACCTAGTCTTATTGGAAGAAATCCATGATGTATTAAACTCTTTTTCTAAAGACAAGTTCCTAGGGTTGGTTGGCTTGACAGTGGAGCTCTTCCTTCACTTCTTCGATCTTATGAAAGTTGTTTGTTGGCGATGGTGGAGGAATCCCAGACATGACGTTACATACTAGGCTCCATAAAGTCCACCTTTATTACACTTATCCCCAAGGTATCTACCCCATCCTCCTTTTCTGAATTTAAACCACTCTCTATGTGCAACATGACATATAAAATCATATCAAAGGTGACTGCAGAACGGATCAAATTCATTATATCCACACATATCTCTGCAGAGCAATTTGGTTTTCTTCCAAACCCGTTCATCCACGACGCAAAAGCCATCACTCGAGAATGTATCCACTCCATTCAGACAAAGAAAATTGAAGCTTTGGTGATGAAGATTAATTTACAACGGGCTTATGACTGTGTGGATTTCACTTTTCTTAGGTTTGTTTTACATAAGATTAGGCTCTCGATTCATATTATTGAGTGGATCATGCACTACTACATGAAGGGCATTTTAAGACATTTGTTTAAGACAAAAGAAATCTTTTGTCTTAAAAAATTACTTTTTATTTTAAGTTATTTTACATTAAAATTTAATATCAATTAAATTGTCTTAAATATAAAATTTAAGACAAAAACAGTTTGAGACAAAAATATTTTAAGACAAAATTTTATATTTAAGACAAAAATATTTTAAGACAAAACTTTATATTTAAGACAAAAGCAGGTTAAGACAAAAATACTTTAAGACAAAAACAGTTTAAGACAAACATATTTTAAGACAAAACTTTATATTTAAGACAAAAACATTTTGAGACAAAAATATTGTAAGACAAAAACAATTTAAGACAAAAATATTTTAAGACAAAACTTTATATTTAAGACAAAAATAGTTTGAGACAAAAATATTTTAAGACAATGGCCACTTTAGACAATGACAATTGAGACAAAACTCATTTAAGACAATTAACAATTAAGACAAAACCATATCAATTTAAGACAATATTATCTAATACTTGCAAAATTGACTCTGATAGTGCACCCTAAGTTTGTCAACTTGCAGGCTACTATTGTATTGCGCCTATATCGAGGTTGTTATTTTACTTACCATTCACGTTATCTTATATAAAGACAACGATTTGTTGGGCTCTTCATTTTGGTGGGGTAGTCGTCTCTGAAGTACGTGACGAATTTTCCTAGAAATATTTCTCGGACATCAATTCCTCTTTTGTCCCTTCGATCTTTATTGATACGATTAGATACAACCCGTCTATCATTGAACCATAGCCAGTTCCTCTAAACAACTGAATCCTAGCTAGAAATCTCATAACCTTAGTTTTTAAAGTCTATCTAAGCATCTTATTTGTTGTGATAAAATATGTCTATGGGATTGTTCAAGACATTCATTCTCCCCATCAACTGTAACTCTACACAGGGTGTGATATCATCATGTAAAAAAGCTATAGTATATATGCTTCCTCTACTATGAAATTGGGAAGTTTATACAAGTTTGTTTAATTTGCAAACTTTGAAGCTAAGCTAAGTCTATCTCAACATCTTGTTTGTTGTCGCAAACAAAATATGCCTATAGGTTTGTTCAAGATGTTCATTTTCCCCAACACTTGTCACATTATGCATGTTGTATTATATCATCATGTACAAAAGCTACATAATATTTTCTTCCTCTAAATAGGAGATAGGGAATTTGATACAAGTTTGGTTAGTCTGCAAAATTTGAAGCTAAGCTCCAACTTTAAAGTTATGTTCCTTAAATTACAACAACTAGTTTTCACTCTTCTTGATGTATATTGTGCTCCCTTATTGAAGTTTTGGATATAGCCTCTAACTAAGCAGATTCTTTGGACACTTCAAAAATAATTTCCCCCTCACCAACAAATCCTTGGTAGGTTGGTCTTCACACGTTCTAAAATAATCAGGTTGGCTTTACACTGGTTAAATATGGAAACGTAGATATGGAATTTAATAGTTAGTCATAGAGGGATATGTCACATTTTGGATCTCCATGAATACCAATGGACATGGACATGGGGTGATATCCTAACATTCCTTGGTCTCCATAGATGGTAGGATTCAAGTATGGGAAAATCAATGCTACCTTTTATCTCTTATTAGTAATAATACTAAATTAACAGGTTATGTAAATTTGATTTTCCCACTTGTAACATTAACTTTCTCTTGATTGAATTGATATTTACACTAGGTCTAAAATTCCTTTGTTGACAGTATTAGTTCCTTCTCTGAGACTTGAACACTAAGCAAGTCAAACTCTTATCTACTTTTTAGGTTCGAGTTGTGTTGCATTTCTTCTTTTTAGGATTGGGTTGAGTCTCTAGCTAACAAAGTGGGAGTTTTTAATATTGTGGGAAGCATCGTCGAAGATCTAAAATATGGAAGTGAACAATTGAAAAGGTAGTTTTCAACCTAGGAGATTCAGATATTGATGATGCTCATATGAAGAAATTGATTGTTGATGGAATACTTTATATCTTCCAAGAGAAGGATTCGACTAGTGATGATGCCAATGTGATGTTGAATGGATTTTTTGTTGTGGATTTGTGAATGCTTTAAGCTAGAGAGTCAAACCATACTTTGTGGTACAGCAAGTGGAGACTAAATAACACGAGTGCAAAGGTTAGATAACATGTCCTTGTACCATAGTAGTCTTGTGAAGATATATAATGAACTCAACCTTGTAGAGACCACTAAGAAATACACACAAACACAATAAGAAGTGGCACACAAACATTGGTTTTAGTTTTCCACAAAACCATGCACACAAACAAAAATTTTAGTTTTTCTCAAAACCTTTGCAAAGTTTTGATATGAAAACCTTCCCATGCAACTTGAGCTAAACTAGATTGTATATTCAGGAAGTCTGGTGGATAGGAATTGTCCATCAAATTTATGAAATATTCCAAAATATGCAATGAAGATCAAAATACAAATACAAACTTTAGTTTTATTCAAAACCTTAAATGATTTGATATCCAAGGCTGCATTTCTAGCTTGGCCATTTTATGAAGCACATGAAGTTTGAAGTTGAGAGTATGTTCGATCTTCAGACTTAGGTTCATATCAAATCCTTATTTTCATTAAGTTGTGCTAATTGTCTATGCACTCACTACACCGTGTAATTAGTGCACACTGTGTAGTTTCACACAAATACACATAAACCGTTACTCAAGAGCTATCACACTCATTTCATATTTTCATTATTATTGTAGGCCCACCTAGAATATGAAACATGGAAAATTGTGGTGTTTATGGGTCATTCCATTTGAGGGGGTATTTCTTCTATTGCCATGATATGCATGTTGTATAAAAATATGCATCCGTGAAAGCCTAAATCTATTTTATGCATCACATTTGGCTTCACTTTCATTGGTGACAAAACTATGGCACAACGAGTTCATTGTAGGAGGTGGGTGAATTAGTTTTTACATGTTGTTTTAGGATGTGATGTCTTCTCTTGAATCTTATTGGCCGCTTCTATATATTTGTGTAAGCACTTAGAGACATTGTTTCCCTATTGGCCGAAATCCACAGAGAGTGGAAGGTATTTCATGGATTCCACTGACACAACAACGAAAGAAGCCCTCTCTCTAAACATAGATGGCATTACTGAGTTTGTTGGCATTGTCGTCTAGCATTGTTTGGCCACAGTGAGTTACAATAGTGTATTTTTTAGAAATAGAGGAATAACCTGTTACGAGTATTTTTAATAACCCAACGTTTTGGACTAAAAAAAAAACTAATTTCACCTAATTTCTAAAAAAACTAATTTCACCTGTATGGACTCTCTTTTCAAAAAAATACAATAGTGTAGTCAACATGAATCCCAAAAGCCCGTTCATCGTTGTAATGGCTCTCATGAAACTAAGCCCTTATAAACCATTTTGGCATTATATTTTTTTTTCCAAGATTGGTGGAATTAAGATAAAGAATCATTTTTCTTTGTTATCCATCCTTTTTATGCCCTTCAAACTTTAGATGCTAATTTGGAAGAACACATCTTAGAGCGTGTTGGTTATGATAATATCTTACCTAGTGCCTTCTAAAACATTGTGAGGTTCAATGAGCTTTCAAATCTTCCTTTGTCAGATGTAGGATCAATTTATTAATACAGGAGGACCGTAACACAGTTAAATTCCTTTGGATTTGGAATTCAGGTAAGCATTGACGTATTGCATTCTTCAATTAATTTTTTCTTGTGTCTTTCCTGCAATAAAGTTTGAGTATAAGATCTCACATTATATTCCATGTATGATATGCATGTGGAGTTCAAACTAGCATAACATTAATATATTATTCATGGGAATGTAAAGATTGTAAACTAACCCTTTCATATATTAGGACAAGTTCAAATTATGAAAGACTAAATCATATAATACTTATATAAGAACTAACTTTGGATACACATTCCTGTGAGCAATGCACTTGAATATATATATTCTTACACAACTACACTAGCAATACACTAATTACTTGGTACTTTGAAATTGTTGTCCTAATTGTTGTCTCTCGTTTTGAAAGAATATGGGCTTAATTTATGAATGTAAATTAAATTCTATAAATATTCGTGGATCTCTAAATCCAAGGTAACAATGTAATTGTTTAAGTGTACATTTTTGTCTTCTATTGTCTATGAAGGAAGTAGTTTTTAGGAAAATTTTAATGTAATTTATATTTTAGAAACACTTTCTCTAGAAATTAATTAGCTAGGCTGCAATACTATGAGGAATGATATTGCTTAATATTTTTATATTAGGAGGGAAAGTCTATGATTAAATTTGGCTGATTTTTCTGTTGTTTTATGTAGTGACAAAATCATAACCTATTTGATACAAGTTCAATAGGATAGCCTTTAAGAAGTTCTAGAAGAAGCATTTTAATATAGTGAGATTAATTGTGATGTGCTTCCATGTAATAAAACAAAACTACTCGCACAAAGAGAAGAAAAATGGTCTACAAGAGCTTGATATGCATTGAAGTTCACTTTTTAGCAAACAATTTGAACTTCCAGCTTTCTGTGAACTAACTGTGGCATTATTGGATATTTTTTTTGGCAACTTATCATCTATTAGTCTTTCTACAAACCTTTTTCCTTTTCATTTTCGTCTACACTCTTTCTTTTGTTTTTCCTTGGTTTAGATTCCACATTTTCCTTGTTAAGGGTGAGTGACCTGATTAAAATGTTGGTTGGATTTGTTCGGATCACTTGATCCTCTAGGGGTTTCGTACCACAATCACAAATATATATTCACAACCCATCTATCTTTGGAGGAGGAATCGTTGGGATAAGAAGAAAACCCAAAAAGGAAGACCTGCCAAATATCATCTTGCCATTGCAATTCGAGTATCCCAAGTTGTGAAAAATATTAATGCTTAGAAACTCTCTACTACCTTGAAAATATCAATAAATATTGAAAATAATTGACATATACCATACACATGAAAAATAATATAATTCCTCATCAATCCCAGTACATCACAAAATCAAAACTCTTGAAACATCAATATCAACATCACTAACAACTCCCCCCCTCCCCGCCCTCCCCCTCGACATTGATGGCAACATAAACATTGCTTAGTCTTGTTCATTTGGTCCTCCCCCTTTTGGTATTTCTCCTTATTTCTCATGGAATATTTATTACCTCACCCTTTGAAATCAATGTAAATGGGTTGAAATGTATTCACATTCATTACTTAAGACTCTCAGGCATCTAACTTGTAACTTGTAACTGCTATAGCTTGTAGGCTAGGTTCCCTGACATCTACTCTGCCTTACAGGCCCAACACTTAAGCTAACAATTAGAGAAAATTTATTTGTTTTGGAATCCACATACATAAAATCTCTATTGTTATTACAATTTTGTAACTACTTTGACTATGGAGCCTATACCTCAAGTCTGCTCTTGCAACTTCATCTCTAACATTAGTTTCTCTGCCTTCCACTTTCGATTATGAGATTATGTAACTATAGTGGACTAACATATTATGTTATTATTTCAATGCATACTATGATATGGTTAGCCTTCAGTATGCCAGTATCAGGCTATGTATTGAAAAATTATATGTCAATTTGAGGTATGTAACACTCTAGCTCATGCTATTTAATGCTTCCACATGTCCATTTACTATTCCACACAAGTCCATAAGCATATTATCATTCTCTTTTCTCTTTGTTATTTTATCACTTATGGTTGGGGAATTCTCTCTCTTTGCTCATTCATTCTCACAAAGATACTTAAGCATGGATTCTCTTGTGAAGGGACTGTTATTGTTGTTTATTCATGTTGTCTATTCATTCTCATGAAGCACTGTTAATTGTGACTTATGAAGATGAAATTGGCCCAAGCTTTGTGGCTCTACTTAAGTTTTTCAAGTGTTCTTTCCAGCACTAGTGCAACTTTGAAATGCATCAAAATTTAACTTTCAAAAACTCATTTCTTCTGCTTGTTTGATGTCATTGTCGTGTATTTTTTACAGATGTTGTCGTTGTCAAACTAGTAAAATAGGTTCAACCCCCCTGTGACTAATGTATTATTTTGTTGTTGCGAGTAAATCTCTCCACCAATATATATAATGGTTGTTGTTGTAATTCCAGTGACTGTTCTCATTGGATTCATCAAGTGACCATACATGAATGATGGTTGAGTTTAATATTTTCCAGAGGACCAATGAACCTCTAGTGATTAGAAATTTTTTCTAGGAATGTACTATTGAATAACTTGGTCAAAGCAAGAGGTTGATGATGTTATGGTGTGTGTCCAGAGTTATGGATTTCATTTTGATTGAGTTGTTAATATATATGCCTCTGAAGTGTGATGCATGGAGTTTTTTTACCTGCCCACCCCTAGTTCCCGATCCATCATCATCAAAAACTACTAGCTAAAATTTCCCTTTTAATTCTATACCAAGATTTTGAGTTTCAAGTTTCCCTACTTCTTGAATCTTGTCATTGATAACTTCCATCTCATTAAGCCCACATTACAATGCATTTTGAGAAGCCTTTCCTCCTTGTGAAACTCAACAATCTTATATCACTTATATATCCTACCTTAAGCAATTCGTTCTCAGATTCCACCTGCTACATTTTATCATTTTTGTGCACTCTAATCTAACCGAGGCATCACAAAGTTCCTTAATTCTCTCATGGAATTGGCCTTTAAAAAATTATTTATTTTCTTCCTTATCTTTTACAAATTTAAATGTTGTGCAAATATTTGATTCACGAGCTTGAGTCTCCACTTCATTGCACATACTTGCCTCTATTACTTGTCCCATCCACGTGAACGAAAGTTGACCAAGTTCCTTTTCCATGTGTTCAATTCATATCCATCCTTTAAACATTTGTAGTATATATTCACAATGCACACCATTCATTAATAACATTCAATTCACAAGCTTACTGACTAATTGTAGTTAAATATTTGTTTCAGTGAAATTAAAAAATAAATTCATGGGCGTTGGCAGCCTCTATTACCTCCACATCATTTGCATTATATTTACCATACACAATGTTCTCCTAGATTCTCCTAACAAAAAGAGTTTTCTCCTTCCCTACAAGAGCTATGTTTTGTTTCAGAGACTAAAAAATGAAGCTCCTTAAATCTTAGCCATATGTGAGTACTATCCCTTTCACTAGATCATAGAATCTCTCTGTGAATTTGACAATGGTGGACCTACCACACCCACTCTTTCCAATTAGTGTGGCGCTACTCCTTGCATTAATTCTAAGGTTGAAATTTCTCAAAATAATGGTATTTAAATGAGATGGATAAGTAAATTCCACATTAGTAAAGGCTACAAGGCCATGGTATTTTTCAGGGTTAACCTCGTTGTGGTCCTTTGGATCTATAACATTATTTTTGTCAAAAAATTCAAACATAGATGTGACAACATCAAACCCTTTCGCTAGGTCCAAATTTATAATTCTAGCATCTGCTATCATATGAAAAAATCTTCCAAAACTAAAATGGTTCAATAGAAAAGAATGAGAACTGATAAATATTTGGGATAGTAGCCTTTGTCATACCAAACCTCAAAAGGCCAATAACATATTTCAAAAAACTTAGAAGTTCCCAAGATCAACATGATAACATCATAGTCTCAGTCCCTTTGGCTAGGTCCAAAGTTATACTTCCAACATTTGCTATCATATGACCCAATCTTCTAAAAATAAAATGGTTCAATAAAAAAGCACGGGAATTGATAACTATTTGGGCTATAAGCCTTCATCTGTACCAAAAATCAAAAGGGAAAAAACGTATTTCAAAATACTTAGAAGTTACAATGACCAATCTTGTATAATATGACTGCTTATTACAACTCCTTTGCACTTCTTAATTTAAATTATGTATATAATTGAATTCAAGAGAATTCAAATAGAATATTTTAGGTCCCAATTGTATCAAAATGGGATGCATTTGCATATCAACTAGGAACGATGTCTATGTTTAGATGAAAGTCAATGGTTCTTCTAAAGCTGAGATCGTAGACCACATAGGGTGTTTTTTAGAGTTAGTTGTTTTATTTCTGTGTTGAGCACTAGTTTTATGACTATTTCTCTCATTTATTTGTATTGAGGTCTAGTTTTAAGTTTGTGTATATACACACCTTTGACCAATAATTTGATTATGTCAACTCAAATGACTTGTTTGTCCATAATTGGGAAAAAAGATCAGATATTGTTCTTTGAAATAAAATTTAGAGCATCTTTGTTTAAAGGTGAAATGTCTCATAAGTCATTTGGATTGAAATATACTATTGACAATATGATATCTCCTTTATCTTAGTGACATAGGACAAAAATGCAACTTCATGGAGTGTGAGGTGTAAGTTGGAAACATAATTTGCATTTTGTAGGTTTTAAAGTTTATTCCATCTATATTATAGGAGGATTTTCATGGTTTTTGGCATTAAATAAAAAAATTCATCCAATGTTTAATATGATTAATTGGGAGAAAATTACATTAATTAAAATATTACATAGTGCTAAGTTGAGATTTTGATATGTTGGTTTTCTTTGGCGGGTTTGAATCAAGCTATTGAAATGGTTTCATATTATGCCTCATTTCAAGAAAGGGTCAGGTGCAATGCAAAATTGCATACCTACAATACTCCAATAGGCATGAAATCGTCAATACCAAGAACTTCGGGGATGACGCAAACAATGTATTGTTGGTGAAATTTAGGGTGTAGAAGCTGGTGATGTCATCATAGAAGAGGATCAAATAATAGGTTGTATGTTTTAGAAGCAAAAGAAGGAATCTCCAAGAAAGGCTTGAGGGAAATATGACCTCGGGTTTAGGAATATTAAAAAATGATGAATGCCTAAGATCAAAACTTCCAAAATCCCTCACTTTTGATTGATGTGTTTATACTAGGGTTCAAAGTGAGGTAAGGATGAATCATTCAATGAAAATATTCAATTAAAGTGTGAGATTTGGGAGAAGCTAGGGTGACTTTGCATGAAAAAATATTTGAGAGAAATACTATAAGGGACTAAGGGTTGAGAGATATACCGTGGTAAAGGCTCATCTAATGATCACTTATAGTTAAGAGAAAATGTTTTGAATGATGAACTACAAAATTCAAACCTTCAAGAAATCCCCAAGTCAAAGGAGCTTCAAGGGTTCCCTTTTGGTGTGATAGCTAGTGCATCAATTGATTTGAAATTCCAACATCGGAATTCGTTCAAAATTGGAGGATTCCTAGAGCTCTAATCTAGCCAAGGAAGGGGTTCTTGCTTAAGGGCATTTTTCTATTTTTACACACCTTATCCTTTGTTATTTTATTCTCTAGGTATCATACTATTTTAGAGAAAATAAACCTTTATTCCCACACCTTGTACATGAGCCTCTTCTTGGAAACTCCTCATGATGCAATTCAACCTAGCCATATAAGCAAGGTTTCTTTTCTTCTTGAAGCCGAATTAGACCTAGTTTCATCCACACATGCTAATTATTATAATGAGAAAGGTAAAGTTTGAGAGGTGATGTAGTTGAAACAAATTATTATTTGCAGATTTCGTGTTTCAACCATGCAAACAGTGAACAAGCTTGGAGAGGGTGTGCTTAATGAGGATCATTCTAGGAAATGTTTGTATTTCATCCATACAAATAAAAATCAATAGATATTTATGGTTACTAAAGGTAAACAACAAGTTATTACAAAGGGGGCACCATATTGAACTATTTCGAGTAGGTTGGAACTTCATAATAAGAAAAAAACAGATATCATGGAGAAGTAGTGCCATAGTGTTGTGTTGACTTGTTGCTCATAGATTTAATGCACTATCATGAGTATTACATGCTAAAATAACACATATTTTAGAAGACATGCGTCTCACTAAAGATACTTTTAACATATTTGTCAATTAAAGGAAAAAAAATTAGCTACAAAGTGTTTTGAGCATGTGTGTACTTTCAACAAACCTAGTTTTGAAAGAGAGAAAATTCAATAGAGAGGAATTGTGACATCCAAAATGATCTAGCACATAGGTATTTAATCGACAATTTGATCCTCTTCTCTTTCATCGACTACATTCTCTCTCCTCCTATTCTGTTCTATAAAGGAGAGGCGCAAGTCCTTATTCTCGAGGGTGGATTTACTTATGTAGGCGTCAAGAGCTTCTCATCATCTTCCCTCATCCATTTCATACTTAAGAGAACTTCCACTATGTGCCATAGCTTGATAGGGTAGCCCATGGTATGGTGTATATATGATTTACTTTCTAACACTTCCTTCACATATCAAATGAATTATAATATACTTATTTTATAAATCTTTGAGTTCATGTGGTTTTTTTTTATATGTTATCATGCTACAAGGATTATGTTGTCATTACAGTGCACTTATTTGAATTTTACTTTCATATAAAATGCATATTCTTTACCACTTTTCCATAAATTTTAAATAGAAAACTCATCACTAACCTCTATAACTTAATTTGTACTCAAAGGCAACATTGTATCCTCATCGGGGCACTTTTCAAGCATTGCCACAATATTTCAAAGCTTATCTCCTTTGATTGGATGAAAGTTGATTTCAGAGCTTATTTCCACCTTCACGTGGTTGGCCCTGTTCAGTAGAGAAAAAATTATTCTTAAAACCAAGAGAAGCTCATTCATCTTTATTTTCATCATCGTAAATGTCATCATTGTTCTCAGATTATTGCAGCGCCGAAATTTTTAGAAAACATTAGGTCACTTATCACATGATATTACCCTACACCATTATCTTAATAAGCCAAGAGTGACCTGTGAATGGGGCCAACGTTGAATTTTTTTTTTCAAATTGTTACTGTATGAACTAAAATTTGACATGGACACACTCCTCGCATGCCTTGACGATATAGGAGATGGGTTTCTAGACTCAAAGATGACTCATAAACCCAATATTATAAATAGATATTTATTTGATCATTTAGTTGCATCATTACTTAATCCTAATTAACCGAGTAGTGAGACATTAAAAATGCCTAATTAATCATGAAATTGAACAAATATGGATATGACAAGGAAACCTCTAAACCCCTAACCCATTTAACCCCCTAAACCCTAAACCTCTAACCCCTTAAACCATAATTCACAACCCCTAACCCATTTAACCCCTAAACCCCTAACCCATTTAACCCCCTAAACCCTAACCCCATTAACCCCTAACCCCTAAAATCCTTAACTTCTAAATCCCCTAACCCCCTAAGCCTCTAAACCCCTAACCCATTTAACCCCCTAAACCCTAAACCTCTAAACCCTTAACCCCTAACCCCTTATACCCTAATTCCCAACCCCTAACAAATTCAACGCTCTAAACCTCAGAAAAAATAACCCATTTAACCCCCTAAACCCTAACCCCATTAACCCCTAACCCTTTAAAATCCTTAACTGCTAAATCCCCTAACCCCCTAAACCTCTAAACCGGCGCTAACCCATTTAACCCCCTAAACCCTAAACCTCTAACCCCTTAAACCCTAATTCCCAACCCCTAACCCATTTAACCCTCTAAACCTCTAACCCCTTAAACCCTAATTCCCAACCCCTAACCCATTTAACCCCCTATACCCCTAAACCCGTAACCCATTTAACCCCCTAAACCCTAAACCTCTAAACCCTTAACCCCTAACCCCTTAAACATTAATTCCCAACCCCTAACCCATTTAACCCCCTAAACCTCTAAACCTTAACACATTTAACCCTAAACCCTAAACCTCTAAACCCTTAACCCTTGACCCCTAAAACCTTAACCCCTAACCCATTTAAGCCCCTAAACCCCTAAACCCCTAACCCATTTAACCCCCTAAATCCTTAACCCTAACCCATTAAACCCTAATTCCCAACCCTTAACCCATTTAACCCCTATACCGCTAAACCTCTAACCCATTTAACCCCTGTTACACCAATTTTTGGTCATCTAACCTGTTATTATTAGATGAACCCAAGTACACCATGTAAGACCAATTTTACCCCAAGTAAAATTGCTTTCACCACATAAAATAACTTATTTGTTTATATTTCCTGGTCATATTTAACCCAAAATAAGGAACTTAATTAAATAAATCCTTATTTATTTAAGTATTCCCTAAGAATAAGTTATTTAAATCATTATTTAAATAATATTCTTAGTTAAATTTGACTAAATCATCCATAAATAATTAAATAAACCATTATTTATTTAATTATATTCCCATCACTTCCCTAAGATGATAAATAAACCATTTATTTATTTATTATTTATAAATAAAAGAATTGACCCAAGTCAAGAACCCTTTTCCCTCTAACAAATATAATAAAATATTCCTAAAGGGTGCTTCTAGAATTCGATTAATAATATTTTATTCATGCACCGAGTTCTAGACCGCCCCAATATTTTGTTATAAATAGGGGGGTTTTCCCCATTCATTAGTCACCTTCATTGCATTAGATCACTCTGGATCTACTCTTGGCCACCATTTTCCATTTTTTTTTGTGAACTCTCATTGAGTTCTATGTTTGTTGTTCTACACCCATAAGAGAGAGAAATGTTAGATCTGAAACACTGAGGACTTTCAAGAACCTATCCCACTGAGGAGAACCGGAAAACACCTTTCTTGTTTTCCTCTCAGGTGCCCCATTCTTTAATATAATACAAAATTCTTTTAAATACATTCTTCTTGTCTTGTCCATTGGATTTATGGAGCCATGTTATATTTTATCTGCTTAATGTCTTTTGTGCTTAGATCTGAATTTGTGCAACAAACTTAAAGATATTTTGCGGCCATAATTGATGTTAGGGATATTTGTTGTGCATAGCCAAAGTGATCTTTTACGATGAAAGAATCATACTAACAATTGGTGACTCCACACGGGTTTTCTTTTGCGACCACTGTCGTTTTATCTATTCCTGCATATCCAGTTGTTTCAGACCCTAGGGTTTCTCTTCCATTTTTTGTTTTTCCTATTTTTATGGTGATTTTCACCCCTAAAACCCTCAAACAATCAAATTTTTAACTTCCGTGTGTTTATGGCCTTATTGCGCAGGTGACAGACATCAGCCGCAGTTGAGACGACAAATTTTTCTGAAATCTGTCGTCGAGAGAGCCGGATCTGCATGTCGCACTTATCGGCCCAAAAAGTGCGACCTGAGCCTCAGGACACACATTTTTGCCCCAAACTTGCGACCTGGACTGAAAACAGGTCAGAACCTGCGACCTGCAATTTTTCTGCAAATTTTTCAGCACTTTTTCTGGGTTTGTCTGAAGCTTCTGTCAGGGTTTTCCAGCCTCTGTCTCTGCCCGTTTGGACCTGTTTCTGATCTGCTTCACTCAACTAAGAGGGAATCTTGCCCCTTAGGGCTCTAGTACCCTCCACCTTTTGTGGACGAGTCTTTACTATTTTAGAAGTCTGAATTTCCAGAGTTTCAACCCTCTTTTTCTCTGATTTGATACCTCCTTTTCAGATCCCTTTAGATTAGCTCTTCTCCCTCTCAAAACCACCTCATATCGTTTTGTTTGGGTTCATTTCTAAGGCCACTGCCTTGTCTCTTCTATTTTTAGCTGATCTCCTCCTTTTTAGAAGCAACCTTGCCTCTGCTTATTTGCTGTTCTCTGCACCACTTTTTAGCAGATTTACCCTTTAGATCCCAGTCCCTCTGGACCTTCGATCTATTGGCCTCTTTTTAGTGTGCTTTGCCTAGTTTTTTCCCTCTTATAGACTAGTTTTGAGAGACCCAACTTCTTGGGTTCGATTGCTGCATTTTTAGTTGTTAATTTTCTGTTCTTTTAGTCTTATTTACCGCAGATTTCTTTTTCGTTATGCAGCACACTCTTTCTTTTACTATCAAAACGTCTGGGTTTAAACAATTAAAATTAACGCACGCCACACACTAACCCTAAGTGAAGAAGCGCCTGGTTAACACCGCCTGGCAAAGACTTTAAAATCAATTGTCACTGCACCTTTCTGCCCTTGACCTCACTTGATTTTGTCCCTCCCTGCCCTTGTCGGTTTTCTTCTTCCCGTCATCATTGTGCCCCCAAGGCGCCTCTCCCAGAGACTTCTTGGCCTTCATCCTCAGTTTCCGCTTGGTCGACTTCCTCCTTCCCATCGTCATCGAGTAAGTCTTTCCTCGAGTCCGCACTCCGACTCTTCCTCTGATTGTTCGGGTTCTCCCCCTCCTAGTTCTCCCCTTGTCACTTTCACCATGTCTACTTCAGGGCCTACCACCAGTAGTAACTCCATTACTACTGCTGGGTTTGTTTCCAGTGGAACCACCTCGAGACCTACCTTGACTGCCCCATTACTCCCTTCTATGGCTGGCCTTAGTCTCCCCGACTTCAATCTGCTAGTTAATGATCCTATCCACCACAATGTTAGTTGGCCTGCTATGCCAACCAGGCTCCCCTCTGACATTCCCAAGTTCGAAGGCCTTGCTAGTGAGAATCCCTCCAACCATATCCGATCCTTCCATATGTGGTGTTCCTCCAATTCCATTACTGACGACTCTATTCGTCTTCGATTGTTCCAACGCACGCTTATAGGCGAAGCTTCTAAATGGTATGTTGAATAGGCCACCTCCTCCCATACCACTTTTGCGACCATTGCCCAAGCCTTTTTATCTTATTTCCAGCTCCCTCTCCGATACGACACTGGTACCGAGATTTTAACCTCCTTCCGTCAATCCTCCTCAACCCACCTTTCCACTCATGTCCAGGAATGGAGGCACAGAAGAAGCTTATGTCGAGCTCGCCCCTTTGAAGATCAGGTTTACATGGACTAGTTCCTTCGCTCTCTCTTACCTCCCATTGGAAAAGATGTCACATCCCATTTTCCCCAAACCGAAGAAGCCGCCCTCCAAATCACCTTGAAGTATTACCTTATCTACGCCCAATCTGGTTATGTTTATATCGTCCTTCCTGACCTTCCCAAACCCAGTGGCCCTAATGCCTCGGGGGCATCTCATTCTGCCGAAGGTATCGTTGGAGCCCTGTCACATACCTCTGCCCAACCTCCTCCGGGCCATGGTTTTCCTCTAAGGGCCAGCCCCTCCGGCGTTTTTTCCCCTCCCGGCAGCATGTATTCAGGCTACGGCATGCCTCCTCCTTTTGCCCACCCCCCTGCTTACCTTACTGCTGCCCACCCTACTCCTTATCCATATTCGCAACCTTTTGTCCCAGCTCCTCTAGCATTTGGACCTCCCACTCCCTTGCCTTCTCCACCCCCACAAGCGCACTTACTGCCCCCTCCAGGGCAAGTATTTGCACAGCAGGGGGCACCTAATTTTCCTCCTTCTCAAAGAAGGAGAAGAGGCAATCCATCTGCTTCTGGTAATCGTGGAGCCAATCCTTCCAATATTGACTCTACTACTGCCAACCAGCCACAGGGCTCTCAGCCCAAGCCGGATAGGCCACTTCGCAACAATAAGCCCTGTTCATGTTGTGGTGTTTATGGTCACTACACTCATGATTGTCCCTTATTACCACAAATGCGGCAACTTTGGGATTCTCAGGCCACCGTACGGGGACAACACTCCTCCCCTACTACCCCTCCCACCCCCGTTACTTCTCAACCTGCTGTGTTTACCGATCCTTTCCCGCAACAAGGATTCGTGGCCAATCAACCACCTCACACCCCGTTAACCACTCAACCTTCCCCTTCTGGTTCCTCTGATTACGAGATTCTCATGATGGCTTCTGACCCACCTCTCACTGTCGACCTCAACCTTCAAACTCGGTCCCGTCAGTATTCCACACCTCTTGTTCTGTCTGTCTTTAAGTCTCCATTGTCAGGTCCTACAGAGTCTCTATCGACACCCAATGGTCCCTTGCAACTCCCTCTGCCCAAAGCTGAGGTTCATCCCAAGCCTCCTAAGGGACCATTACGCTGAAATGCTGCCTCTGGTCTAGCCGCCCATTCATACAGCATAGTAGATGATTTGGCCCAATCTCCTGCTGCCATTTCCACACTGGAACTCCTCCAGTCGTGTCCTTCTCAAAAGAGGGCTCTACTATCTACCGTGGGCACTGTCAATCCTGCTGATGACCAATTGATTGTTTTCGACTGCCGTCAGTCAGACCATCCCCCTCTTCCTCCTTCAGTTGCTTTCCAAATCCCAGTCAAAATCCGAAACGCCAATGTTGCTCGGTGTATTATTGATGAGGGGGCATCTACCTGTGTAATGTCCGCTTCGGTTTGGAAACAACTCGGATCCCCTGAACTGGCCCCTTCCACCATCACCCTTCGTGCATGGGATGGCCATGCCTCCCAGCGCATTGGCCTATTTCGTAACTGTCCTATCACCCTTGCCGGCAAGACTGTTTGTGTCGACGTTGAAGTTATCGATGCCCCTCTTGACTACAACATCCTTTTGGGGCGTAGTTACACTTATGCCATGTTAGCCGTCCCGTCCGCAATCCACCGCAAGATGTTTTTCCCTCATAATGGAAAGATTGTCACCATTGACCAATTGACCTACCATGAAACAAAATCTCAGACCTCCCCTGAGTCCACCATTTCTACTGTCACCAATAAACCAAATGTTGATTCGTTGACCAGTGTTTCCCCCGACGTCTACAAAGACTCCTCTTTGCTTGGAACCTTTCCTGGTCCTCCCCCTCCTACCGTCTCTGACCCCAGCTTAGTGAAAGTTTGCATGATGCAATCGTCTAAGGCTAGCCTTCCACATCCTGCTCCGGCTAGTCAGCAACCTCTATCTCACCCACCGCCTCCTGCTCCTAGCCCTTCGCTTCAGTCAACCGAACCTTTTTCACCCGGCCCTTCCCATCACACTCAAGAACCTTCCTACCCTCCTGAGTTAGTTCCCTCAGGTCTCCACCATATGAGAGCCGTCCCCCCTGGTCACTACTCCGCCAGTTAGATACCTTTCCTTGGTCCCCCCCCCCCGGCGTCTATTCGGTCCCCGTCATGGCCACCCTTTCCCTTCCTAATTTAACCTTGGGAATTCCCGTTTGGTATCTTCCCCCTCTAACCGAGACCCCACCAGGCCACCCAAAACCATACATAGCTGTGACACCAGTACAACCGATCCCCGTCGCTCCTTCCACCACCACAGTGCCCCTCGCCCCTCTGCAAAACCCTCCTAATGCTGCAACCGCTACCGTCAAGAAACGAAAAACTCGCAAGGGGGCATCCACTGACAAGGCCACTGCACCTGACCCTACCCCTCTCCAACCCGCCAAGCCTTGTGCCTTGTGTGATGGTATCGGTCATCCCACCCATGTTTGTCCTGAGTTGCCCCGTCTCCAACCCATGGTTAAAGTCGCGTTCCCTGAATCTACGGTCCCTGACACCTCTCTTTCTTCCTCATCCGTAGCCAAGAACCCAAAGACTCTTCGTACCAACAAACCCTGTGCTCTGTGTGGTGTCCATGGCCATTATTCCCACCATTGCCCCCACCTCACGCATTACTGAGGCTCTTTAGAGGTCATTCGCGAGTACGAAGTTGAACAAAATCAATCCGCATCACCCATTCTTGCTCAGTATGCGTCAAGTTTACTTGAGGATCCCCCGGCTACCATTGACATCCCTCTCCCTGATGTTGAGATGTCCGAATCTGCTGCTCCTCTCTGATACCTATCATCATCCGCACACCCCTCGGAGTACATCCCCTCTGAATCCACTCTGTCTGTTTCGCTTGATCCCCCTTCCACCACTTTTTCGGGCTCTTTATGTTTCGACCATATTTTTACTTGTTCTTCTGTCATTTCCCCTAATGACCCGTATGTGCACCTTTCTTCCTCTACTGATGATCTAGGTAGCTTTGCAGCCTCTTGTGGTTTCCACCACCTTTCCTTGCCTTCCCATCATCCCGATACTCCCATCCATATCTATGATATACTTCGCAACATGCATCCCCGCTTTTCCTCCCTTTTCTAGTCTTGTGATGATATTCCCTCGACCCTCTCATCCACTCATTACCTTGGTTATACCGATGGTGCCAGTCGCTATTCTTGAAACCTTGCCTCAACCGCCTGGGCCATTTTTACCCCCTTACATACCCTTGTTCTTGCAAATTGGGTCTGCATTGGTCAAGCCACCAATAATCAAGCCGAATATGATACAGTTCGTGGTCTCTTAGTCGATGCTCTCTCTCATCACATCCTCCATCTGCATGTCCATTTAGATTCTCTGCTTCTCGTCTTACAACTTAATGGTGTCTATTGTGTGCATAACCCTATCATGTTTAGACAATATTTACGAGTGAAACTTTTGATACGTGAATCTAGATTCATTACATTTAGCCATATACCTAGAGATCAAAATCACTACGTAGATCAAATCGCAAACCATGTTCTAGACTGGCATATATCACACACAACACAATAACATTTAACACCATCAACCAAATACATATACATCACATATATTATATAACACATGTTTTTAGAGTCCATCTACTCTGAAACATACTACATGCCCATAGCATGTTACAATAAAAAAACTACAAAAATGGGGGGCACCACTCGCCCCTACATCGACACTAGGGGGCACCACCTGCCCTACATCTAATCACTCTCTGGAGGATCCTGAGCCAATGGCTCTGCTCCTACAGCTCGTAGATCACGCACAGCCTGACCGGCCATCGCCATGTGTCGCATGATACCTCACCACTCCGCGGGTAGCCCAATACATAACTATATGTACCGGTCATCTAAATCCTGCCAACCACGCTCCGATACACCGGTCAGCAACCCCTCACATCTACAACGAATGTCCTCCACCTGAGCAGCCATATCCTTGCTCTGCGCTATCCTTGATCCACTTGCCCCTGTAGCTCCTGTCGCTGCAGGTCGTCCCATATATCCGGCTATTTTTACCGGAGCTATATCTGCATTCCACAAAACATCTCGATTAGCATCATGTATACTAGTCACAAAACTCTCAAATACACCTAACAGATTAGTTGCTTGCCACTTACCATCGGGCCCCCACACTCGACCCGGCAGAAGCGGCAAGTCCGGATCTCCCCAATAACTCATCCCACTATAGGGATAGTCGTCTATGTATAATGGCATCTGATCCCAATGCGCGAAGAACTCTGGTCGGACCACTCGTCCGACCGCCCCTCCCCCTCCGCTACACAGTAGTCATCCCCACCGATGCATCCGGGGCTCTCTCGGACCTCCATCAGGAAACTGTACACGAGGTCGTAAGGTCGGGATCTTCTCAAAGAAGAAAGAGCACAACATCGTCCCATAGGCGCAATCATAATTCACTTGCCGCTTGCATAACGACAACTGCCGTTTCACTGACACCAACATCATCTGGGCCCACCCATAGTAGGTCCCACTCAGCACACTCTCCACGATCATCATCTGCCCTCCAGTGATGTGATGAAATGCCTGGTTACCCAAGACCTGTAACACTGCTGCGGCCACTGCCCGGGTCTCCAACCTGTCTAGATAACCAATGGATATTCGAGTCCCTTTGACTCGGACACCTGGTCGACAATGTCGCTCAAAAAACTCCATAATGTTACGCCCATGTGGTAACACTGGCTGCGTATATCCCACCATCCCTAATGGTGGGAGACCAGTCAAGAAATACAAATCCTGGACCGTCAACTCGATCCTGTGCCCCTGCACTACAAACGCCTCCTGATCTGGATCCCAGTAACTGATAATACGGGCCAACAAGGGCTCTCCAGCCCTCATCAAAGGGTTCTCCAAAACTTTCAGCACCCCATACCTAGCCAGTACACGAAGGACACCCTGATCTGCCTGGATCTCCGTCCGTAATGTACCTAAGTCTCTCTCTCTCCATTTGATCAATATATCTGCCATATCTGCACAAAAACATCATTTTGTCAGTCTACAGATCCACAAAACCGCATCTATTCACACCAAAACTAAATCTCAGCCCAAAACAGCACTAAAATCACCTCCCTCTCACAGGTCGCACTTTTCAGCAAAAACCTGGGCCAAGTCACACTTTTCAGGTCCAAACCTGCGTCCCAGGTCGCAGTTTTTGCCCCAAAAAGTGCGACCCGTCTGTGAGGAAGAAGTAGGGGCAGTTACTGAGATTTCAGGCCCTAATCTGAACTTTGAATCCATCAAAAACAAAGAGTAGGATTAGACCTCTTACCTGCAACTGACGAATCACGATTCCAACGGTCAGTTTGTCCGCTACGCTTGCCGCAAGATTTAGGGCCTTCTCTCCTCTCCACATTCACCACAGCTACACAAGAAAATGAATGATTTTGGAGCGAAAATGCCTTATTAGAAGAAAAACCCCTGTTTTTTTCTTTCGCCAGCTGCGACCAAACCGTAGCCCCGTTTGACAAACCATCTGCACCGTTGGAAAGCTCTCATCGAGCACTCAAATGGGTGTTTGCTAGTTTTTCATGTTTTGACACTTGACCAAGACACATTTTGTCCATGAAGGATCTTTTCATCTCTTCTCAAAATCGAATTTCTTCACTTACAACACTTGTACCAGGGGCACCACTTTGCCTCCTTACTTGTCTTTGTTCGTGTTGATTTTCGTCATGAGCTACCCTATTGTACTCATGCTTTTACGGTCCCCCATTGGGCCTTCACTACATGGAAGCACCATCGAGTCGCCCTTTTTTAGAGCAGTCAAGTCGAGTCACCAGCACATTCATGGAGTCTATCCCGAGTCCCTTTGTACCCCACCATAGTCCTCCATCTTTTCCTGCTCGGTCCCTCTCTCATGTCACACATTATGGCCTTCAGTACCCCTGTCCACTATCCCTCCTGATATTGTGTCAGTCGCTGCCAAGCCATCCCTACAATTTATGCTCTAACAAGGGAAGTCGTCCCACCGCTCCTCCATTTCTCTCATTCCATCATCGTCATTAGTGTCTACTTGGTCGTCACTCTACTATTTTCCCCCGTGCCTTAGTTGGGGTTCCCTTATTTGCCTCACCTATGGCAGACCTCCTTCTGTCGACATCAGCTCATTTCCTCCAGAAGCTAGGTCTAGGGGGCAGTGTACCTTGGTTCGAGCTCTTCCTAGCATGATCGTGATATATACACTTGATGGTCTAGTGACGCAGCAACAGCTATTGGTGATTCCCAGGCATGTGTGAGATGTCTCAACCCTCATGAGGGGGTGGCCCTGCAGGTGGCCCCCCACATGCCCGGATGCCTTCATTTCAGCCCTTGATGCAGCTCCTCTCATATGATGATATCGGCCTCAGCCGCTTGCAGCGCCTCTTCAATTTGCACGTATCCGTCAGCTTTTGCGAGCACTTCCCCGCGTGTAGGGGGCATTTGGGCATATTTATATCTCATGTACTACCATATTATTGTATAAGCCCTGACGATTATTCCAGGCATCGCATGTATGTGGGATTCCTCATGTTATTTATCTGGCTCTTGTTTAGGCCAGCACATGCTTCATTATTGCGTTCTGTGGTTTTCTGGGCGCCTTATTCTTTGTACTTATTGCGTTCCGTGGTTTTCCAGGCGCCTTATTCTTTGTACTTTGTCTTGGCGGGCATAGGTATGCCTCCCCCGCCGCCTTTAGCACAGGTACCACTTCATAGAGACTTGTTGCACCTATAAGTCTCGTCTCCTCAGGGTCTAGTCCTTTCACACCTCAGACATCCTTACATTTCTCTCTCACCTCTCTCTTGATGCCTAGTGATTGAGTTCTTACAACGTACTTCGGTCATACGATTTGCTCCTAACACCCGTACGTTGGGGGGCAATCTGTTACACCAATTTTTGGTCATCTAACCTGTTATTATTAGATGAACCCAAGTACACCATGTAAGACCAATTTTACCCCAAGTAAAATTGCTTACACCACATAAAATAACTTATTTGTTTATATTTCCTGGTCATATTTAACCCAAAATAAGGAACTTAATTAAATAAATCCTTATTTATTTAATTATTCCCTAAGAATAAGTTATTTAAATCATTATTTAAATAATATTCTTAGTTAAATTTGACTAAATCATCCATAAATAATTAAATAAACCATTATTTATTTAATTATATTCCCATCACTTCCTTAAGATGATAAATAAACCATTTGTTTATTTATTATTTATAAATAAAGGAATTGACCCAAGTCAAGAACCCTTTTCCCTCCAACAAATATAATAAAATATTCCTAAAGGGTGCTTCTAGAATTCGATTAATAATATTTTATTCATGCACCGAGTTCTAGACCGCCCCAATATTTTGTTATAAATAGGAGGATTTTCCCCATTCATTAGTCACCTTCATTGCATTAGATCACTCTGGATCTACTCTTGGTCACCATTTTCCATTTTGTTTTGTGAACTCCCATTGAGTTCTATGTTTGTTTTTCTACACCCATAAGAGAGAGAAATGTTAGATCTGAAACACTGAGGACTTTCAAGTATTCATCCCACTGAGGAGAATCAGAAAACACCTTTCTTGTTTTCCTCTCAGGTGCCCCATTCTTTAATATAATTCAAAATTCTTTTAAATACATTCTTCTTGTCTTGTCCATTGGATTTATGGAGCCATGTTATATTTTATCTGCTTAGTGTCTTTTGTGCTTAGATATGAATTTGTGCAACAAACTTAAAGATATTTTGCGGCCATAATTGATGTTAGGGCTATTTGTTATGTGTAGCTAAAGTAATCTTTTACGACGAAAGAATCATACTAGCAGCCCCCTAAACCATAAACCTCTAAACCCTAACCCATTTAAACCCTAAACCCTAAACCTCTAAACCCTTAACCCCTAACCCCTAACCCCTTCACACCTAACCCATTTAACCCCCTAAACCCCTAAACCCCTAACCCATTTAACCCCCTAAACCCTAAACCTCTAAACCCTTAACCCCTAACACCTTAAACCCTAATTCTTGACCCCTAACCCATTTAACCCTCTAAACCCCTAAAACCTTAACCAATTTAACCCCCTAAACCCTAACCCCATTAACCCCTAACCTCAAACCCCTAAAATCCTTAACTGCTAAATTCCCTAACCCCCTAAACCTCTATACCCCTAATCCATTAACCCCCTAAACCCTAAACCTCTAACCCCTTAACCCCATAACCCCTAACCCCTAACCCCTAAATTTTTAGTTGCTAAATCTCCTAAACCCCCTAAGCCTCTAAATCCCTAACCCATTTAACCCCCTAAACCTCTAAACCTCTAACACTTAACCCCTAACATCTTAAACCCTAATTCCCAACCCCTAACCCATTTAACCCCCTAAACCCCTAAAACCCTAACCCATTTAACCCCCTAAACCCTAACCCCATTAACTCCTAAGGAGCCTGAACCCCTAAAATTCTTAACTGCTAACTTAGTTAAGGATCATCGAGTTAATTGATCAATCAACAAAAACTAGATCATGCATGCAAGGAATTTGAATTGCTCAAGTGTGGTGGAGATTCCAAGCCAATGTAACATCAATTGTAGACTAATCTCGAGTGTACAGGTGTTGCATGCAATCAGAGATCAATCCTTGGGAATTACACAATCAATTTGGAGGAAATTTCTAAAAAATAGGGGCCAATTTCCTTAGGATTTGCACAAGGAAATAGGAGCATAGGTGGAGGCATAAATTGATTAAGTCTAGGTCATAACTTCTCATTGAATAGAGAGAAAAATTATTCTTTTGCAAGTTGAGCTAAGAGAAAGCTAGCAATTGTAATAGATTCTCTATTCATTTGATTAATGCAAGCAAGCTTAAGGGGTTTTTATGTGTTGGTTTCCCCTAGATAAATCTATGTACTTGTGTATGTGATTGATGCATGTTTGCGAATGTTGTTCTAAATTGTGAATTAACTTCTGCAGAGTAGTATAGTAGAATTGTGTTTCTTGATTTAGATGAAATTTCTTGAGCAATTGAGGAAGACGAACCTAGACTGGGAAAACTGAGGGCACATCTACTTCTCGATCAAATTCTAAAGTCCATTGAGTTATGTATGTGTTTCCCAACCCCAAGGAATAGGGTCTGTTGTGAAAAATCAAATCTCTCACATTTTTTTTTCCCCAAACAAGAAGGCATAGAGTCCTCAACCACAAAAATAATGAAAGAGATGAACTTGAACCACAACCTTCCAATTCTTCATTCTCCACAAGTTTGTTGATATTAGAATTGGCCATGGTCCAATAAATTTCCCTACTAAACCATGTTCCACCAAAGCAAAGGCTTTAAGATAGAAATTGCATGGGGTGATTCACCATAGGGTTATCATGAGTTTTCTCAACAAAACATAATGTAATGGATTTAAGCATAGAGAAAGGTTGAAGAGAATAAGCAAGGACCTTGAAGGCTATCACCTTAAAAGAGAGGAATGCAAGAAGAATTCACACTCCCTTCCCTCTTAGATCTTTCTCTAAAAGGGATGAATCAAGAAGAGAAAAAGTCATGGGTAAAAGAGAAAATGAGCATTTAAAAATAACATGTTCATAAGTATAAAATTGTAATATATTAAAATTAAATTAAGCATCTCATCTATAATTACCTATAACAACATTTAAATTTTTTAATAAAACAAATAAAAAACAATATCATAAATAAATTAACATATATGTACACTAATTTAAAATCTTTCAAATTATAGTTTTCCTTGATTTTATGTTAACAAGTTTTAAAACGAAAATAAAAATGAATCCATACGTAAATCGAAGAAAAAGGCTGTACGTGAATATTCCCACGAAATTCATACCCAAACTTAGGGCTCGTTAAATAAATAGAAAAAAATAACAAAATATATAAAGGGCTCGAAAAGAAAAAGTGGCGTGAATGACCTTTATTTCATTTATGTTTGACCATTTGGGGTTTCTTGGTGTAAGCTACTTGAGCATTTGGGTTTTCTTGGCAAAAGAGCAACGCGCATTGCAACAGTTCAGAGTTATAAATCCGATTTATCGATCCGAGTTTTGGGCAGCAACCATTCTGGATACAGTTGTTTGAGCTCTCTTAGTGTTGGAGAAATCACCGCACCTCCATGGAATCTGTAATTCCCACCCTAGGGATCCTAGTTACCGGTTTGGAAGTTTACCAACACTTTCGAGTTTTGGTGTAACAGCAAACCTCTACATGGTAACAGAGCCTAGACCTAGGTTCGATTCCTGTTTGGTCAATTTAGTGTATCCTAAATTGCTACATTAATTTTTCAATCCGGGATTCGTAAGCTGACGAAGTGTGGCACACTATATGTGCAAGATAACCTATCTCTTACTTTTTTGTCGTTTTTGGTTTTTTTATTTATCTTGGGGGTTTTTATCTTAGTTGGTTTCCTAATGTGAGATGGAAATTCTAAAAGACAAGTATGGATATAAATGTTCAAGGCAATGATGTCCTTTATAATGATTTCCCAAACTTCAAACTTCAAAAGGGTTTTAAAACATGCAATGACAAAATTAATTTCTAAAAGAAAATGAAAATGTGCCACTATACTAGTCAAACAAACAGTGAACTATTGATCATGAAACCCATTACCCTTGCTGCTGTCTAAATACAAAAGAAACCGTGCTCAAAGAAATCCAAGAATTGCAAGCAAAGTAAAGCTAAAATCAAATTACATCAACTCATATTCTGACCCCTCACCATTAGTCTCGCTATGGCTTTCGGAGGTAATCATAAACAACTTGAGCAATCTGATATCTAATTTGCAGAAAAATAAACTAATATCAAATTACACACTTATACTTCAATCCCTCACCATTAGTCTCGCTATGGCTTTCGGAGGTAACTGATAATGAAATGAGCAATTTAATATCTAACTTGCAGAAAAATAAACTAATATCAAACTACACACTCATACTTCAATCCCTCACCATTAGTCTCGCTATGGCTTTCGGAGGTAATTGATAATGACATGAGTAATTTAATATCTAATCTAACTAATAAAGCAAATGTACAAAACTGAAATAAATAAAACAGTGCTGGAATTAAAAGCTAAGAAAAATAAATCAGCAGAAGGACAAGACTGATTCCATGTCATTAGTCATTGTAAAACTATGTGCAAATGCCCGGGCTGCCTACTGTAATCTGGAACAAAGACAATGATCAGTTAACAGCAGTATAAAGCATGAAAAATTATGGACAGAAATAAAACGTTAATACCATAAGAGATGTAATATATACATGTGAATAACTATGGCATAATGAATGTAAGGAGATAAAGCATGAAACTATACAGCAATAAACAAAACCTCGGCGTGTGCAGGGGCCCTCTGCATAATCCTCAGGGAACAGTTATCAACCACGAATTATGCTTGTTGAGCTAATTTATGTACCTAAACTAACACAATTATTTATTATCAATCCGGGTTGTTTATGCTTTGAGACAAGTTCACTATATGTGAAGATCAGATATAATCAAACCTTGAAAGATAATTTATTCAAAAGTAATACATCCTACAACTCTAATTCAACTTGTTCAAAGTAGAGGAAAAATATTGAGATGGTTCTTGACTCAAGAAGTCCACCTTTACCTCAACTATCACTTAATGAATCAGAGATTAAAATCAAGAACTTAAGATGGATAAATTGTTAATGAAAGAAGCTCTTAACTTAAGAGACACATAAAGTATTTCATCATAATTTATTCATCTCAATACTCAAAATCACAATAAGAAACTACTTGCATGCAAACCAAAGAAACTAGTTGTAATTCATCATTTTAGTAGAAGGGATGTTCAACTTGAACACTTGTTTTTCCAACTTGATAAAGTGATGAATAAGCTATGAACTAATGAAATCAATCATTATGCATGAATCATTAAGCAATCTGAAATAAAGCTTTGAAAAACCAGTTCTAGAATCATCAAATTACAAGGAAATAAAACTAGTTAACAAGAAAGTGTACTTAGCTTGGAATGGGGGCCCTTCCACCCTTGCCTTGCACACTTGATAAATGATCTCAGAAGCTTAACTTCAGTTACACATCCATAGCATTGAACAGAAAAATAATAACAACACAAGTCTTCAAATTAACTCCTCAATCCAAAGTTTGTCACAATATAAAAGTATAATAAGTCAATAATAATAATACATAAGCCATCAAAGCTTTGGCTTTAAATAAGAAGTCTCATGAAACAAACTGATCTATTTTCACTCAAACAAACCCATCTACTCTCATCCACCTATCTAAGTCGAATTCATTATTCTTATCCCAAGAAATATGGCCAATCCCATAGAATCTCAAAACTGCCCTATTTCTATGGGATTTCTGAATGACTAGTCATGATTGACTAGAACCAAATGGGCCTAATAAAGATTGTTCTGTTCGAACTAAGCATAGGTGGCTTAATCCTAGTTTCCAAGTTGTCCATCCATGCATTCAATTCGTGCCCAAGTGTCCTGCAACCACATCAACCATAGAGCTATTACGGGAATTTCTGAATCTGCCAATTTTGCACTAAAAACCAAACTTTCATAAAAACTTTAGAAATTGAAAAATTAAAATTAAATACCTGAATAGATATCAAATATATATCAAAATTGAATAAATGAATGGAAAATGGATGGGAAATAGATGGATTAGTAAGTTTCTTTGAGCAAAATAAGACCAAAACTAAGGCCCAACATCTCTCCCTTGCTTATCATCAAGCATGTCCCCATGCTTGCCTATTCCTCTTTGACCTTCTTCTTTCTGTAGTAGATGTTGTACTTGTAGATGCTTCCTGTTGTGCTGCCCTGGCCAAACAATCCAAACCTGTGTCATGTCTTTCCTTGAACAAAGCTGCTTTGACCTTCTGTTTTTCATACTTGGCCTGCCACATATTCTTTTCCTTTAACCACTTAAATGCTTGTTTAGAAAGTAGATCATTTTTCCTTTTCAATCTCCCTAATTCTTCTTTCAATTATTCATTTGCCTTGACCAATTTAGCATTATATTTCTTATTTGCTTTGTTTTCCTCTTTTAATTGTTTCTCCACAATTTTGCTAATTTCTAATTGGTCAGTTAAGTTCCTGATTCTTCCATCATTGATTTCTTTTTCAAAATCTTGTGTTGTTTTCATTAATGATGCTGCTGCTTCATCATCATATGAAGAATCCCTCTCAAATTCTTCTTGTGCAATGTCATTTTCTTCTTGTGGTCTTGGGAAATATGTTTCTTCTTCCTTGTCTAAGTTAATGGGACTTTTATTTGTAAATCTTTTGGGAATAGACATAACAGATATTTCATTTTCCATGGCCATGTTACTCTGCTGTTTAGCTCTTGTTCTAGGATACAAGGGTGAGTTCATCAATCCTCTACTTTCCTGCTCTTTTTTATCCTGTACCTCTTTAATCTGTTCAGTAAAATGATTTTTAATCATGAATTCTCTCCACACTATGCCCTGTGATCTCACCTGATACTCAACTAGGATTTTGATCAATCCTTGATGATACATCTGTCCTGCTTTAGGCCTGCGTTCATGTTTTCCTGTTTCAATCATTCTTAAGAGGCTCTTATATAGGAAGTAAGGCAAATTAATCCTATCTTCTCCCTTAATATGCTGTAGAAGTTTAACATGATACAAATGGGCAACACTATATCCTCGATCACAAGTCAAGAACTTTTGGATGATCAAGACCAATTCTCCCCATGGTTCATTAAACCACTCCCTGGGTATCCCTTTTGTCCTATCAAATGTCCCCTTCCGGTTTTTCTCAAGGAAGAAAGTCCATGCTTTCTCCTTGAAGTGTAGGCCTTTGTAATACTTCTCCCCTATCATTGGAAAATCTAAGGCTTTGGACAAGTATTCTTGGGTTACCGGGACAATGATTTCTCCTACTCGAGTCTGGTCTTGACTGAAATTATTTATAAAGTCTTTGGTTATCTCCTCAGAATGGCCATTAAATTTCTGTAAGAAGCCTATCATCCCTGCCTGATAAAGTTTTTCTATAGTCTCTTTTCCCCAGCTTTCTATCTGAAATTTTGGCTCTACTCTGTTTGTCATTGTTTCTGTAAACCAATCAATATAGGCCTCTGCTGTTACTAACTTCATTTTTAAAAAATTATGACTATCGTTTTTTTAAAATGAAATTCAGGAAGCAAAGAAGTTTACCTTCCTCCTCTGACTCAACTCAACTCTGCCCTCTTTTATCCTCTGTTATATTCCCTTGCAAAAGCACTGTTTGAATCCCCTGTTTAATGCAAACAACACCTGTATACTTCTGTTAATATACTGGTCTCTGTTTTTTTAATTAAATACACATGCAGCAATAACCATGTTTACTCATCGCCAAAAAAACATGATTTACTGTGTATATAAAACAAAAAAAAACTAAAGAGTGCTCTCGGCCTCATCATTAAGTCAAAATTTCCAAAATGTTTTCGGCCTAAGCAAAGACATTTGCAAAAATTTCTGCTTGCAGACTCATCATAAAAACCATAAAAATGCAAAAAGGCTCTCGGCCTCAACCAAATATAAACACGGCTTCAACAACCCGACTCCCTTTGGCAACCAACAGTTCACTTGACTATCCGGCATTCGATCCCCTGTTTTGGTTAAAACAAAAACAAAAATGCAGTGGCAACAAGTGTTTATGGCGTTTTCAATTTTCATGTTAACTGTTTGTTAGAATGTTAATGCACACAATTCACTCAACAGAACAAGGTTCAGTGCGCATTTAGTCAACAACTACCGCCATGCCATAACAACTCTATTCTTGACTTCAACACAGCATTCCGTTAAAACTCCTAACTTGTTATCCATGCACTGAGTTTTCATTAAAATGCTGCGCATCAAAATCTTATCAACATATCCGTAAGTGCTGTCAACTGGAGATAATCATGGATTTGTAGCGTTACCTGACTGTCAATGAGCGCGTGGAGTGTAACCGGGCGCTCCAAATCCCTATTATTTCGGTCAATTAAACTGGTGGCAAGGCAAACGATTTAATGGTTAATGACAAGCAATATCCCACAGTCGCCGAGCGTAAATAAACTTCACTGTTACCTGACTTAATCCCAAAAATCTGCTATCTCTGAACGTTGAACCCGGAACGATTTCCCTTCTTAAATCCGCCTTCTTGCTTCTCCGGAATGATTTTCACTATTTCGCTGCTTCAAACGCCTTCTCGCTTCTCCGGAATGATGTTTGCACTATTTTGCTGCTTCAAAACGCCTTCTTTCTGAGCTCTGGCAATGAGGACTGAGGTCTAACTGGTCATGAATTGACCGAGTTCATGGCTGTACTGTGCCTATTGGTGTTATGATGCGCAGTTGGTATGGCTGTCCTCTTTGACCAGTCACCCAACTGTGTCATGAGGATGCCAAATCATCGTTTTATTTTGAATATTATTGCCACCGCCGTGTGCTATGTTGAATGATATGCACGTATGATTACCACCGTCGTGTGCTATTTTTGAATGATATGCACGTATCATTTCCACCATCGTGTGTTATTCTGAATGATATGCATGAATTATTACCACCGTCGTGTGCTTATACGTGCAATGATATTCCGGCATTGTATATGCAATTATCATACCCTGCCAGATCATAACAATTATGCAACCCTGCCAGACCATAACAATCGTGCCATATAGTTTTTACATAGCCGTCCTCCATTTTATATGTGCCCTTTCCTACCATATACCTTCGCTTATCCTTATGCCATATGCGCGTTGGTTTCATATACCATATGTATTAACCTTATATCCTTTGCGTTGGATTTTATATAAATGGCTTTAACGCATTCCTTATTTGAACTATGGTATATAGTTTAATATAGCGCATTATTTGCTTTGCCTTATATGCACACCTTTATGATTTTAAAATGACCATCTTAGGTCATGTTTAAAATC